>JARHVA010004193.1:267500-297500 GCA_037957365.1 Torreya grandis
CCTTTTATTCCTTGGTTTCTTCATTTTGAGATTCTTCATCATCTGATTCATAAGCTAGTGATAAAATTTTGAGTGCATCCTCTATAGTTTCATTAGGTTCTAATGATATCATCTATACCTCCTCCTGAGGTAACTCTTGTTCTTCTACCTCGGTTGAAGATGATGTAATCTCATCAAGCCATCTTTCCTCTAGTCTTTTTTCATTATGTATCTCAATTTTTTGCTTTGCTAATGATTGATCTAATGGAGGTTTAGTAGGTACACTACTCAACAAATGGTACTACCTAGGCCCAAGTTTCCACCTATCATCTCCTTTTTGGTTCCTCTTTAGTCTGGGCTTAGGTCTAAGGTTATGCTCCTTCAACCTCTTTGTGACCATATATTAGTTGGATGCCTTTGTATAAATGGGATCATAAGCACCAAGTTGATTATCATAAGGCACATTAAGCATCCCCTTGGTTTTCAAATGCTCTTCAACTCTTAGACAAGGGTCCCACTGCCTTAGCTCATCAATTTGTAGTTTGAAGTATGTTCTATGTCTTGATGTTGATTTAATGTTCTCCCATTATTTGAATATGGTCCTCTCAATAGTTATTAGGAGGTTGCAGAGGATCCCTTTCTTCTTGGTCCTACATAGGCCATCAATGCCATGGAATAATTGGTATGCTACCTCTTATTCTGCTAGATTATTAGGGAAATGGATGGATATCTTGAGTGTTTGGATATAATTTCCTTCAATTCTGATGATTGTACAATTTGAATACAGCTAAATATCTTCCATAGTCTCAACATACTTCTTCACTAGTGGGCTAACCCTTTCCATGGGATGACTAATTATAACCTCACTAAGGACTAGATAAATGTAGTAAAAAATGAATTGAATGTGATATTTGTACTTTAATATGTGAAACTTAGAGTAATATTTTTGAACTATCTGAGTTCCACTAGGTGACCATTCCCTTAGGTTGGGATTCTTTATTGTTGCACAAAGAGCATCTAAAAGGTATGACATCATGTATAATTGAGTACTCTTCTTCTTCTTAATTGCAAAAATTTGTCTACTTCAAGAGATATAGATAATTTCATCAAAAAGAGGGGCCATTTCTTTCTCAACCATGAAGTAGACAATTGGCACCCATACTAGATCAACATAGGCTATGGTGGCATTTCCACATAATAAGTTAAACATGGTCATAATCATCCTAATTCTAGGTCTGAATTAGCTAATAGGGATTCTATTATCAAAGTCTAAAAAGACATGGTTTCCAATGTCCAACCACATGGATAAGATGGTCATCAAATTGTTTTCTTGGCCCAGGAGTTGATTTAGGTTAGGTCAATTTGTGGTTTAGGCAACTTGTAATAATTTTCAAATGCTACAACATAAATCTAAGCAACATTCTTACAAGTGTTATTATTAATGATCATGCCCTTGTCTATCTCAGTCTATTTAAAAATATGAGAAATAATGTAAATATAGTGGGGTACCTCAGGGTTTGCTGCTACATAGTGTAAACCAGTCATTTAAATGGTGATAATGTCTTCATATAACCCTTTTGTAGATAAATTCTTTTCCTCTTCCCAAGTGATTGCTTGTTAATTTTTAATGGTATAGAATAAATAATAATAGTCATTGTCCCCAATGTTCAAAGCATTGGAAATGAATTTTGTGTCCTTTAAATTACATTCTTCTACACTTGTGGTCAATTACATCTCCACATCCTCCTTTGAGACACCCCTCTAAGCTACCATTTCTATGAATTTTTCCAGATTGCTCATTAGTGGCTATACTTTAGCTTTGGATTAAATTATCCTAACACAGATGATAGTTCACCTCTCCTTAACTTGATTATAATGACACAGGGTTAATTAGGGCTTTCATACATGCTAGGGTTTTTTGGGGTTTAAGCAGGTTCACATAAAGCTTTAATGGAAGTAGTACAGTTTGACTTGAGAGCTTCATGACTTATATTTGCATTTATATCTCGTTATTATACCTTTTCCTTTTTGGTTCCAAAAAATCTCCTAATATGACTTGGCACTTACATGGATCCATCGTGTCATATAGCTTATTAATATTTAAAAAGTGATCATGTATCCTTTAAGACACATGTCAACATCTCATTGGGTCTCAACTTGCTAAAAATTCTACCTCACCTCGTACCCTTGATTTGGCTATAAGAGGTTGAACACTATTGGTTGAATTTTATGCTTGGCACCCAAGATTATGCCATGTGTTACTTTCATGGGCCTTCTCTATGCATCTAGCTATCATTTTCCTCCCAACCAATGTATTTGCATCATATTAAATCTTCTCATTCATCATTGGGCTCTTTAAAAATTCATCTTTAAAAATGCACCATTGGATCTTGGTTGCATGGATCAACACGTCATCAATCTCGATCCTCTAGGTTTTATCCTTTATTCCACAAGCCATTGATTTTTTGTCTCAATCTCCATGATGATGACACTTGTCACCTTCTCCCTCATCTTGGGGCTTCATTAAAGCTTTGACCTAATGCTCACTATTTATCAAAATGTGTATGCTCAACCATGCACCATCGATCTTCAGGGATAATGCTCAAGTTTTAACTCTCCATTACGGGTATGATATTTATCATCTCCATGCTTGCTCATAAGAATTTTGAATTTTCAACCTCCATTCCACACCATTAGACCTCTTTTTCCTCATCAAATGTGCATCATCGATCTGGGTGCTTAACTTATTGACTTTGTATGAGTCCCCATGAACCATAGATCTTTTGCTTAAGCTCTAGGATCTAACCACTTGGGATCCTCACATTGATCTTATGGGAACATGAAAATAAATGAGTTAGAGTTTGGGGAATATAAAATACTTAGGATAAAGGTTTGTATTAAGGTTTTAATTGTATTAGTAAATATAATTAAATCTTGGGATTAACTTTAGACCAATTATAAAATATAAAAAAGTGTCCTAAGTTGTAATCAGTCTAGGTGGGTGATAAACTAGACTTCAGGCACTTGGGACATAAAAGAACACAGCATAATTTTTTTAGCCTAAGGTCTTATTCATGTTATAAACATGAAAAATATCTTAGGATAAAATATAAGCTAAGTTTTATACAAATATAAAGTCTTCCCACGTAATATTCAAATAAAGTGACCCACATAAATTTGAATTCAATTTAAATAGACTTAGGCCAAAATAATTAAGCTAAGGGTTTTGTCAAATTCTTAAACATGAATTCAATTGAATAATTAAGAACCAATAACTACTCAAAGGGTAAATTTATCATTAAATCTCAAAACCCTAGACATTGTTCATAATGTTGAAACTCCATTAAACCTGTAATCTAGAAACACAAAAGAAACCATTAGCAACATTAGGAAAAATAAGACAAGGATCAAATGGAGATGTGTTAGCTAATCTAAATGAGGACCAGGTGTGGATGATCTTCAAATAATTTTTTTTTGATCAAGTGACATTTTTAATTCAAAGCACAAATTTGCAAAATTTGAAACAAGGGTCCCCATTTTTTAGAATGGGGGTATGTTGACCTCAGTAAATGGAAACTTCTCAAGGAAACATAGAAATATGTTATAATTTAGAGACTCTAGTTTAGACTAATAATTAGGATACTTATTTCACATGATTAGGTACCATTTTTAAGATCAAACCATCATTAAAATAAGTCTTACACAAGTAAAATTAGGTTCAAACATCAAAACATAGCCATGTTGTGTGTGTGCTTTGATGCCACTTACTGATTGCCATGGGACTTAGGGAACAACTTCCATATTCATGACCTTGGCCATTAACATTGACTTATATAATATCTAGATGTTAATTAAGAATCATGTTTTAGCTCAGGGAAGGCTTAAGCATTGCTCCGCTACTAGCCAAGCATCTATAGCCCAGATAGAGATACCTTTGGCTCCACTCAAGGCCTTGCTTCACTACCAATGGGGTATCCATAGCCCCAGTGGAGATTACCAAAATCACCTTTGCTTAGAAAGATTTTGAATTTTGTAATAAAGCTCCATTTTTTTGTATTTTTAGATATATTTTTGCTTTCTAGTAAAGGTTGGGAATAAGATTAGCTAGGTTTTGGGATTTGGTCAAATGTTTGATCCTCAAAAAATCATCTTTGGCGTAAACTTTGTCCTAATAAATTAATGTTTTTTAAGTGAAAACATGACTTTATCTTAATATTTCAAACTTTCATCCTACATAAGCAATACTTATCAGAATCAAACTTGGATCAAGAATAAGGTTTAAGATTTTAGGATCAACCAATCTAGATACTAGCCCTTACCAATTTCTCAAAACTATAACATCAGCCTCACATTTCAAGATCCATAATCAACCATTTGGAGAAGTCATACTTGCATTCTTGATTTGTGGAGTTCTTTTTGAGTAATTTCATATATTGGAGCTTAAGGATTATCTTGAAGAAGACTTAGATAAAGTAGGGAACAAACAAAAGGAAAAGAAGCACATAACAAGCAAACCAATAGCAACAAGCAAATAAATATTTAAATTAACTACGTACAAATAAGGAATAAAAAATAAACAAATAAGAAAAAAACTAATCTAAGCCTACCTACACTAATCCTAACTAGTCTTACAGATTACTCCATGTAGACTTGGGGTGGGGTAGTAGAGAATTAGTGCTTGAGATATTTCCCATTTGTTGGTAATCTGAACTCTGCTCCTTGTAAGTCCTTGAGCTTGAAGGTATTTTCTCCTAGTATCTCAATAATATGATAGGGGCCATCCATAAAGGTGTGAATTTTCTATGTTTTCCCTTAGGTTCAAATGTTTTATCCCAAATAAGAACCAAGTCTATTTGTTTAAACACCTTAATTTTGGAACGTTTATCAAACCATATATTCATTATCATTTAGTGTCTACTAAAATTGGTAAAAGTTTCCTCTCTTACATCCTCCATTTGAATAAGGTCAAATAACCTTGAACTTTCAAGCTCTTAATCCCCTCCTTCCATGTAATCTTGTATGAACTTGTATGTTGGCATCTTGAGTGTGATGGGGAATACAATTTCTTATCCATATATAACCAAAAATAGTGATGCCTTTAAATCTTGCTTGATCTTATTCTATCAACCCAAAGGGCATATTTGAGTAACTTGTGTCATGTTCTTGGTTTATCATTAGAAAACTTCTTGATTTATTTCATAAAAAATTTATCAGTTGAATCAAAAAACCCATTTCCTTGAGGGTAATGGTTTGATGAAAACTTGAGACTGATGTTGTTGTCAAATTCCCACTCAGTCATCTCAATGGATATGAAGGCAGATCCATTATCACAAACTAGATATACTAATGTGCCAAATATTGTACATATGTTTTATTCTAATAACTTTATCATATATTGTATCCTGCATTACTTGGTTGTTACTGCTTTTGTCCATTTGGTGTAGTAGTCAGTGGCAGTGAGCACATACTTATGTCCTTCTAAAGAATTGGGGTTGATGACCCCCACAAAATTTAATCCCCATCAAGCAAAGTGTTTATCAATCATTATTGGTTTCAATGGCATGTATACCTTGGGTTCTCTAGTGTTGAATATCTTGAATTAATGACATTCTCTCACATGCTTGTGAGCATCTTCGAAGATAATATGCCAATAATAACCAACCCTAAGGATATTGTGTGTTGTCCTTTTGGATGGGTGTCCACTTCTAAGATTCTCATGGAAATTACTTAGGATATCATTAGATTCCTCTTAAAAAACACATCTTAGGCATATCCCTTCATAATTATTCCTAAAAAGTAGTCCATCTTTGATTAATAAATAAGTTGCCTTTAGTCTTAGATCTCTCCTTTGCTCCCTAGTCAACCTTGCAGGACAAGTTCCATTAATTAGCAAATGAATAATTAAATCATACCAATCATTGGGTTAAAAAATTTATTGCTCTACCTACATGGCACTTATCTTGGGGTTAGTATTGGCAATCAATTGAATTAACCCTTGGCACCTTACCAATTTAGTAGTCTTAATTTCTAGATCATATTCTTCAAGTACGAGCATCCATTTACCTCTTATTTACCTTAACTCACATTGGATAAGCATGAGCTTAGTGGTATGATCTGTTAGTATTGCATATACCTTATTTCTAAGAATATATTACCTAAATTTCTTTACTACCTTAGCTAAAACACATGCCTACTTGTCAATCAGGGAATAGTTTAACTTAAAATTTTTAAAATTGGTACTCATGAAATCAATAGGATGATCAGATCCATCTATCTTTTGAGTTGGAACAACCATAATTGTATGGTTAGAATCAAAGGAATAAAAATAGAAATCTTTTGAAAAATTAGGGCTTATCAACACTAGTGCCTGCATTATTACTTCTTTTATGTCCTTAAAGTCTTTTTTGGTCTCTTCATCCCATGTGATATTGGCATCTTTCTTCAACATATCATCCAATGGTCTCATAATTTATGTAAAACCAAAAATAAACTTTCTTACAAATTTAATCTTCCCAAAGAAAGATTTCAATTATTTTTTGCTATTAGGGGGTTTTATCTTAGATATAACATCTACTCTATCAGGGTCTATAGAAATCACCTCTTTAGTTATAACATGTCATAACAATTTTCCCTCAATGACACAAAAAATACTCTTCTTGGGATTGAGAGAAATTCTATACCTTGTACACCTTTCAAATACCTATTGCAAGTGCATGACGTGGTTCTCCCTATTTTTTGAAAAGATAGTAAGATCATCCATGTAAATGATAATTCACTTACTTATCAGCCCCTGGAAAGCATGGTCCATAGCTCTCTAGAAAGTTTCACCTGCATTTTTTAGTCCAAAGGGCATTATGTTATAGGCAAAAATGCCCCACTAAGTAGTGAATACAATCTTTAATATATATTCCTTATTCACAATCACTTGGTTATAGCCTTAAAAATCATCAAGAAAATACATCATTGCAAAACCACTAACAATTTGAATATCTTAATCAAGAAAATGAAAAGGATAGTTATCCTTTTCAGATGCTCTATTCAAATTTATAAAGTCTATGCATAATTTGATTTACCCATTTTCTCTTCCTGACTGACACTAAGTTAGCTATCCAAGTAGACTGTCTAATGGGAAAAAATATATTTGCATCTAGTAGCTTCTTGACCTTTTTATATATCAAATACTATAAGACAGGATTAATAGGTCTTTGTTTTTACCTAAAAGGCTTGCAAGCTTATTTTAGTGGTATGGTATGAGTGATGACTCTAGGTTCAATGATATTTAAGTCCTCATATGACCATGCTACAACATCTTTATACTTGGTCAACAACTCTATAGATTTTATCAACTCTTCATTAGTGGTGGTTGTACCAATATTCACTCACTGGGGTTGAATTTATGTTCCTAGGTTAATTGCTCTGTAATATTTCCCATTCACCTTGGTAATTTTGACATTTTTAGCTAGATTATCCATATAAAATAATATTTCTATGGCAATCATGCCTTTGGTAATTTTATTGTGACTTAGTTGCACAATGTTGCCTTTATCAAGAGCATTTTCATTAGTTTTATCAATGATGAGAGCCTCAAATACTCCTAAACTATTCATGAAGTCTAAAATCTATTGGTAATCATTGAATACCTATAAATGGTTGATATTATCAAGGACTGAGGGATAAGGAACCAACTTAACACTAAGGTTTCCTATTTTAGAGTCTTGGTTAGGCATAAGATTAACTTAAGCTGAGGCTACCTCATTAGCAAGCTTTTTTTATTCCCTAAGAAATGAGACTATGTTAAAGGCATCAAAATAATCTACTAGGTCCCAAAATATAAACTTATATTTCTTAAGGTAAGACAATTTTCACTGGTACCTACTTCTAACTTGATTAACTACTGGTTTTGAGTTACCTTGAACCAACAGTTCTTTAACATTGTGCTTGATGGCAAATTATAAACCTAAGATTAAATCCTCATACTCAATAAAGTTTTTAGTGCATAAAAATTAGAGTCTATAAGAAGTACTAAATTCTTTTCCAATATGATTAATTAAGACAATTCCTACCCCTAATCCAAACTTACACCTTGCACCATTAAAATATAATTTCCATATCACAGGCATAGCATGAGTATCTTTAGAGTCACATAACTTAGAAGTGTCAAGAGTATAAAATCCTAATTCATAATTGACCATGTTGACCCTCTCATTTATAGCATTTTACTCAGTGATCATATGTTTCATCTTAGGTTCTCTTTCAATTCAAATCTAATTTAGAACTCCCTTCCATAGAAGCCACATTTGGGAACAATCAGTATACATGTAACCATTTAATGATCTAGTCCAGTCTCTACTCAATATCATTACATAAGCATCAAAAATATCCACCACTTAGATATATATAAACTATTTCATCCTTGGATCAACTATAAGCTGCATGTGAACATTCAAAAATTCTCTAATTACTTTCACCCTGGATTTATCTAATTGAGTAACAACCCAATCAGATTTTATTGGAGTCAAACCTAGTTACTCACAAATACCTTTAGGCATGATGTTAGTAGAAACACATGAATCTAATAAATAATCATGAAAATTCTTACCAAAAATCTTGATTGTAAGTAAGAAAGGTGGAACATTTGCCTTGTTCTTATACATAGCAACATTAGCATTTGCAACTTTCAGTGACTCTATAGGTTTCTTGGCAAGTCCCTTTGCTTAGTTATTTAAGTCATCTCATGTAGTGTGATGTTAGCCTTAATCCTTTTCATGTCCTCAACTATATTGTACCCACCTCTATTAGGAGTACTAGATGAATCAACATTAGGCTTAGAAGTACTTCCCTTGAGAGGCTCAGGATTGTTGTCAACTGTAAGATCTAGAGGAGTGTCAAAATTATTTGGAGTTGAAGTGGTCAAGGGATGCTTCTACTCCCTATTCCTCAGAGGATAGGTCTTATTCAAATACTACTGAAAGCATGCAATTCTTCAAGAGTGTCTTTAGGCTCATTCTCTTCTTGATAAGGGAAGTTTAAGGTTTCCACCATCAGGGTTGTATATGTAGATTTTGATGACTTGGGAGATCCAAATGTTCCTACAAAATTATCCCTATTAGGTCTATTTTCAGGTGTATTCAACTCATCTCAAAACAACTCAAATGCATTCCAACTCACCATGCTTTGAAGTATTTTGAAACCTACAATATTTATTTAGTGCAACATCACAAATATTAATCTCAAGGTTATTCTTGTTTGATGATGACTCACTATTTTTATTATTATTTCCATTATTACCATTGTGAAATTGGTTATTAGGCCTATTAAACCTTTGATATGAGTAATTCCTATTGGATTTATCCCTAGTATTGACTACTTGCTTTTGTAATTTAAGGAAATTAGTACTTAGCTTTTAAACCATTCTAAGTATGGATTCATTCTCATTCTTTATTGCCTCAGAGTTATGAACTAGATTACTATTACTATTTGTTGGCATCAAATCTCTTTGTTCCTATAGATGAAATCCATATGTAACATTATTTAAGAATCCCAAATTTTGGATAGGATGAGAATTGCTTAAGGGAAATTGGTTTAAGACTAGTGTCTAAATTAGGGTAGGCACATTCTTATTGGCATTAGGAATAACATTCATTGTAGGGAAAGTGGGGTTGATATTGGGAATGACATATACAAGATTACCTTGAGGTTTTATTTGATCATTGATTGTTACAGCTTCAATATAAGTCAATGTTAAGGTTTTTATGACTCCAATAGACCTTTTAAGAAACACAGAAGTCATGGGGCCCAAAGCATCCTTGTATATTTCTAAATCTAAAGATTCATCAAGTCTATAAGGGGATATGGTTCTACTAAACATATTTTGGAATATAACATTGAATGATCTAATGGTCTCACTAAAATCTCTTTTAACAGTGGTGAATTGTTGATACAGAATGCAAAGACTAATGATTTTACCAAATTGATCAATAAAGATCCTATTAAAACCATTCATATACAATATCTTTTAAAGTAAATAGAAAAAATCTAAATGCTACATATTTGTGAACTACATTCAATAGTCTTAAGGAAACTTTGAAATATTTAATGTGTTCCTTAGTTATGACAATTCCATTCAGACTAAAAGATGGCAAATATTTTTTAGGGTTCCTAGGTAGATCATGTACTTGACCAGGCAAGTTGATGGAGGATCCACCTAACCAAACCATACCTTGATAAATATCAAACACTGGAGAACTTTGAATAGGTGAAGTAGGATGATTTCTAAAAACCCTTCGCTTGCCTTTGTCTTATCTTGCTTTCCTAAGATCTTCTAATGAAAGGAGAGGCAATCCTGATTTAGACCTTGACCTAGTCTTGATCCTTGGCAATTCCAGCTTGTAAACCTGAGTCTTATCCAAAATATGACTTAAAAACCTTATCTTAGCAAATATGAATGATATTTAGTTCAATTATTAAAAATAATAGTCCAATTCTTACCTATGAGTTGGTTTGCACAATTAAGATCCCTAAGATAGGCAAAATTTGCACAAATTTATATAAATCTCTTTAAAGAACAATTATCTTTGACTAAATAAGCTCAAAAATATATCAAAACTTGAGAATATCAATGATATTAACACATCTAATTTTAAATAAACCTAAATTTTCAAATAATCAATCAATCTTTGAAAAAAATTGTCATCACTAATTTCAAACAAGGAAGCTTTACAAAGCTCAAGTTACCTTTGCCAACATTTACCATGGATCTTAAAAGAATGATAATATTCAAGTAAATGAGCCTAAATATTAGTCTCAAACCACATGCATTAGTGATCATTACACAATTATTCATAAAGAAACACAAGCATGTAAATAATTCACTGATCTTTGAATAAATATCACTAAAATCAATAAAGATGTTGAGTATGGAGACCTTTGGGGCTATCATATGACCATGGTGGAACATTTTGGGGGTTTAAAGAGCTCCACAAATGTGGGGAGTACATTTTTAATGTACTCAACATGTGAGTAGAATATTATAAAATGTTTTTTTAATAATTTCTATGGTGACTTCCATGTTTTGTGGAAGTGGGATTGATTTCCTTGTTTTAGGGAATTAATTGTTTTCTTTCCTTATTTCCATGTTGACTTACATGTTTATTAGAAGTGGGATTGAATTCCTTATTTTTTGGAGTTAGTTGTTTATTGGAAGTGGGATTGACTTCCTTGTTTCAAGGAGTTAGTTGTTATCTCATTGCATTGTATGTTGTGTTTTTGGAGGAGAGAGATAAGGATGGCATGTTCCTTCTTAACAAGGCTTGTGGATAAGCTTGAAAGGTGGAGGATGGCATGTTTCTTTATGGATAAGGCCATCTTGGATAAGCATGGCATGCTTTTTCTTCTTGGGTGTATTTCTTCCTCATTTGTTTATATACAAGTATGGTGTGAATTTGCACAGTGATGTTTTTATTTACAAGGTGTGGTATAGCATCCTGTGGTATGTTATTATATAGGTACAGGTGTGGCATAGCATGTGTGGATGAGTTTTGATAGATTTTAGATTTGGATCAATAATTTAGAGAATTATTTTATGAATTTTGAAGGAGATATTCTATCTCTGTGAGAGGTTCTTTTTGGAGAGTTTGTAATCTTATTTTGTTATAATTTTATTGAGGACTTTCTTGGTGGATGTAACCCACATTGGGTAAACCACGGTATACCTATGTTATGTGTTATTGCTGGTTTTTTATTTTCTCCATTATAGCAACAATTACTATGATTTGAGGAAATGATTCCATGATGTAAGTAGTGCATAGAGAAATATGATTTTACACATTTAAAATCTGGTTTATGTGTTTTAAATTATGATTTTATTTTGAATTAAATCTGATTTGAATTCATTTAATTCCCAACAATTATTATCAGAGATTTGGTGGTGTTTTTTGCTGAAGTGATAAATCACAGGAAGGGTTATTAGCTTGAGTGGGAGCTATGGGAGAAGATATCATATTTAGAGTTGAGAAATTTGATGGAAAAAAATTTGGTTTGTGGAAAATGCAAATGGAAGATTACTTATATCAGAAGGAAATTCATCTCTCTTTGGAGGGGAAAGGAGGACAACTTGTATCTATGAGTGATGTTGATAGGACATTGCTTGATAGGAAGGCATTGGGAGCCATTATGTTATGCCTTGCATATTTTATTGCATTCAACATTTCACATGATAAATTTGTAAAGGATCTCATGGATAAACATGGAAAGTCATATGAGAAACCCTCTACTTCAAATAATATATTTCTTATGAAAAGACTATTTAATATGAAAATGTCTAAGAATGGCCCTATTTCTAGTCATTTAAATGATTTTAATATGGTTGTAAGTATGTTCACTTCTATTGGAATTAAATTTGATGATGAATTTATAGCTTTATTGATAATGTGTTCTTTACCTGATAGTTGGGATAACTTGGTTATGGTCATGAGTAATGTAGTCCCTGCCAAGGGAAGTTTAAATTTTAAGGATGTTGTAGCTGTGATTCTTAGCGAAGAAATGTGAAATAAGAGAAATGGTGAATCATCTTCAAGGAATGCTTTGAATATTAAAAATAGAGGGAGGAAAAAGTACAAAATCAAAGGAAACCATGGAAAGTCAAAGGGTAGATATAAATCTAGATCTAAAGTCAAGATGATATGCTGGCATTATGGGCAGAGTGGTCACTCAAAGAAGGAATGTTAGTCACTTCGAGATAAGAAGATCAACAAGGAGGAAACAAATGAGGTAAATGTGATAGTAGGTAAATCATGTTCCGATGTCTTAATTCTTTCTTTGGATAATTTTTTTGAGTCTTGGGTATTAGATTCAAGGGCTTATTTTCATGACACCCCACATAGGCATTATTTTATTGATTATGTTCAAGAAAATTTGGGACACATTTATCTTGGTGATGATGAACCATGTGAGATTGTATGAAAAGGTTGTGCTCAAGTGAAAATTCAAAATGGGAACATGTGGCTAATTAAGGATGTCAGACATGTGCCTATATTGAGATAGAATTTGGCTTCAGTGTGGCAATTGGTTAGTGAGGGCTATTCAGTAATGTTTACTATAAATTCTTGGAAAGTTACTAAAGGTGCTTTTATGGTTATAAGAGTTAAAAAATTTGGTACATTATATTTGACTAATAGTGTTGATTCTTGTGATTTAGTTGATACATATGGAAATAAAACTATTTGGCACTACAGGCTCGGTCATATGATCCAAAAGGGCATGGAGATCTTAAAAGATGAGTTACCTAGATTAAAATAAATTGATTTAGACTTCTGTGAGAACTATGTGTATAAGAAATAGAAGTGAGTTAAGTTCCTAAAAGTTGGACCCACAAAGAAAGAACATAAGTTAGAGTTGGTACATTCATATGTATGAGGACCAACATAGGTATCTATTGGTGGTTACAATTATTATGTCACTATTATTGATGATGAAACTAGGAAAGTTTGGGTTTATTACATTACAAATAAATATGATGTATTTAACACTTTTAATGAGTGGAAAGCCTTGGTTGAGAATGAAATAGGTCTCAAGTTGAAATGTCTCAGATTAGATATTGGAGGTGAGTATTGTAGTAATGTTTTCTTTGATTATATTTCTAATAATGGAATCTATAGGCAAAGGATGGTTCCAAGAAATCCATAGCATAATGGGGTATCTAAAAGGATGAATATAACAATAATGGAATGTTCTAGGTGTATGAGGTTACATGCAGGGTTGCCTTTATAGTTTTGGGCAAAAGCAGTTAGCATGATAGTTTATCTGATTAATAGAGGACCTTTAATGCCTTTGGATGGAGACATTCCTGAACAAGCTTGGTCTAGTAAGAATGTTGATTATTCTTTTCTTAGATTCTTTGGATGTGGGAATTTTTCTCTTATTAAGAAAGAGAATAAGACCAAGTTAGAGGTAAAATTAAAAAAATGCACATTTATTGGGTATGGTGAGGATGACTTTGGTTTTCATCTATGGAGCATTAGAGATAAGAAAATATTTTAGTCTAGAGTGTAGATGCAAAATTTTAGCACCCTTGCCTTATTCTACCATCTTTTACGCTATCACTTTAATAATTAAATGTAAATACTAAAAATCTGCACCATAGCCTGAAACCTTGGAATAAGCTAAGTCTAAAATCCTAAAGTCCTAAAATAGGATAAGTCTAAAATGTGGTCGAAACCTCCAAAATATAAATTTTGTATCTTAACTCCTAGAGGTCTAAAACCACTCTCAAATATCCTAAAATTATATACATAAAATATAACTTAAATTATAATAAACTAAAAGTCCATAATTCAATGTCAACTTAAATGTTTATTTTATGTATATACCCCCTATTTACCCATGGTAATTAACCCTATTAATTACTATTTACCATCCCTAACCACCCAAAATATTTTAAACTAAAAATCCTATTAAAAAATAAAGACAAAACCTATTCCCATCCATAACAACCCCAAAAACTAGCTCCCCCATGTCATATGTAGAATACCCAACCATTTGGCAACCATGCAACCCAAAACAAGCATGTAAATCACAAATTCCCTAGATCAATGTCAATTATATTGGATCAAAATATATCCTTATAAGCATGTCAAACCATCCCCAAAAGTGTTTATAAAATATTCAAGTTTGAGGACCCAGACTTTAGAGGTTTGTTTCAAGCATTCAGAGATCAAAATTTACATCATTTGGAGCCCAAAATACTATCCACAAGTCAAGCAATTGAAAGGATCAAAGTAATGATCAGGTAAATAATTTATTTTGGTTTATATTTTATTATTTATTTTTAAAATATTGTTTAAATCCCTCATTATAAGTCACTAGATCTTTTCATTGTTACATATTGTGTTTTAAGCCCCTTTCTAGCCCATTTCCTAGCTTACAGACACCTCTATCCTTTCCTAAAACTTTTGAATTCTTATAAAAACTAATTTTTCATATTATTAACACTATGATAGTATCAAAAATTATTTATGAGGATCATGGTTGATCCTATAGGATCATTATCGATTTTGTCTTTTGAAAAAAAACCTTCAATTTCAACCCTTTAGGTCTTTCTATTTGATTATGTAGGTTCCTATCTATTTCTTGTCTATCCCTAAACCTATATAATATATCCTAATAATCCATAAAATTATATAATCTATTAATAATCCTTATTTTATTATATTTATCCCTCATTCATCCAATCCTTATCCCATCATCTCAGCTGGCCTTGTGTGTATTAGGTCTAGTTCCTAGCCTAAACTTATCGGCTGCCCTCTGGTGACACTTGTGTGACCAAACCCTTATTTTTTTTTACTTATGAATCTTAATATTAATTAATTTATATTTTCATATAATCATTTATATATTTTATCTTATCTGTAATCATTTCTAGTCTTATTCCATTTATATATCTTTTATCAAAAATAGTGAGTTGACATCTGTCAAGGAAGAATATCTCTTCCAAGACTTGGAATCTACCAAGAAACCCAATCATATCTATTTTAATCCCATTTTTTATTAAGTGTGGTGTATTATAGGTCATTCCTCCCTATCCAAAGAGGATTTCTCATAATCAACCCTGATCTACGGTGAGTAACCAACCATCTTCTATCATGCAGGTAATCCTATCCCTTTTGTTAAACCCTGCCATAGTTTAAAAGTTTCAAAACATAATCATAAAAATAATAAAACATAGAGATGTATTATTTAATGAAAAATTCATGTATAAAAATAAGTTTTAAGAATAATAACATGAATAGAAAGAGTACATAGTATTGGATGGCAATTTGGATGGCAAAGTATTCAATGAATTCGTTTAAGAATATTCTACACAAGGACCCCAAACTCCTATGGTAAGAAGGTCTTCTAGGGTAATAAGAGAACCTAAACATTTTTCTCCTTATTTTAATTATTTATTACTCACTAAAAATGGATAACCAGAGTGCTATAAGGAAGTAATGCAAGTAGATTCCAAGAAGAAGTGGAAACAATCCATGGATGAAGAGAATAGATCTCTTATGGAAAACCAAACATGGGATTTGGTAAAGCTACCCAAGGGAAAGATTACATTGCCAAAAAATTGGATTTATATAATAAAATAAGAAGATGAAGGGATAAAAATGTACAAGGCTAGAATGGTAGTCAAGGGGTTTGAACAAAAATTAGGTATTGATTTTGATGAGATTTTTTTTCCTATTATAAAAATGACTTTTATTAGGACTATTCTTGGTTTAGTTGCAATTGAGGATTGTTAGTTAGAACAATTAGATGTGAAAATTGATTTTATTCATGGTGATTTGGATTAAGAGTTGTATATGGAGCAGTCAAAGGGATATGAGGTCAAAGGGAAGGATAACTATGTGTGCAAACTAAAGAAGACCTTGTATGGCTTGAAACAATATCCATGGCAATGGTATAAAAAATTTGATTATTTTATTTTGGAACAAGTTTATCAAAGGTATATTTTTGACCATTGTGTGTACATAAAACATTTTGATGATGGTTATTTTTTTATATTATGCTTATATGTGGATGATATGTTAGTTGTAGGAAAGAACATACATCATATTCATATACTTAAGAAACAGCTTAGTGACTCCTTTTCTATGAAGGATTTGGGTGAAGAGAAGAAAATATTTGGTATGAGGATTACTCATGAAAAAAAGGAGAGGAATTTGAATTTATCCTAATCAGAGTATGTGAAGAAAGTCTTAGAAAGGTTTAACATGTTGGATGCTAAATCTGTTGGTACTCCTTTGGTAGGCCACTTTAGATTATCAAAGGAGTAATGTCCCAAGATGGAGGTTGAAAAGCTTAAGATATCCAAGGTACCTTACTCATCGACAGTTGGTAGCTTGATGTATTTCATGGTTTGTACTAGGATAGATATTTCCCATATAGTGGGGATTATGATCATGTATATGAGTGATCCTAGTTATGAGCATTGGCAAGTAGTGAAATGGATTCTTTGGTACTTGAGAGGAACCATGGATGTTGCATTATGTTATGGTGGATCAAATACCACTTTGTATGGTTATATGGACTCAGATATGGTAGGGGATATTGATAGAAGGAGGATTACAATAGGTTATATATGTACTATTAAAAATACAGTAGTTAGTTAGATTTATAAGATATAAAAGGTTGTGGCTTTGTCAACCATAGAGGCAGAGTATGTTTCTACCATAGAGGATAGCTAGGAGATGATTTGGTTACAATATTTATTTTTAGAGTTGTGGCATGAGTAGGAATTTGGGAGACTACATAGTGATAGTTAGAGTGATATTCATATGGCAAAGAACTATGCTTTCCATTCAAGGACAAAACATATCAATTACGTTATCACTTCATTAGGATAAATTTGGATGAGAACTTGGTGAAGCTAGAGAAGAATCATAGTATTCAAAATCCTACAGATATGATGACCAAGGTGGTCACATTGGATAATTTGAGACTATTTTCAGATTTGGTTGATCTTAGTGGTCATGTAGCAATGATAGATTATGTTCAGGAGAAATGGTCTCCAAGTGGGAGATTGTTTAGTGTGGTGCCTTTTGAGGCTATCACATGACCATGGTGGAACATTTGAGGGGATTATGGAGCTCCAAAAATGTGGGGAGCACATTTTTCATGTACTCCACATGTGATTAGAATATTATTAAATATTTTTTTAATAATTTCTATGGTGACTTCCATGTTTTGTGGAAGTGGGATTCATTTCCTTATTTTAGGGAATTAATTATTAGCCTTTATTATTTCCATGTTGAATTCCATGTTTATTGTAAGTGGGATTTAATTCATTATTTTTATGGATTTATTTGTTTATTGTAAGTGGGATTGACTTCCTTGTATCAAGGAGTTAATTGTTATCTCATTGCATTATAAGTTATGTAAGCCTTTTGGAGGAGAGAGATAAGAATGATGTGTTCCTTCTTAGTAGGGCTTATGGATAAGCTTGACTAGGTGGAGGATGGAATGTTTCTTTGTGGATAAGGCCATCTTAGATAAGAATGGCATGTTTCTCCTTCTTGGGTGTAGTTCTTCCTCATTTGTTTATATACAAGGGTGGTGTGACTTTGCACAGTGATGTTTTTATTTACAAGGTGTGGTATAGTAGCTTGTGGTATGTTATTATATAGGTATAGATGTGGCATAGCATGTGTGGATTATTTTTGATAGATTTTATATTTTTATTATCAATTCAAAGAATTATTTTATGAATTTTGAATGAGATATTCTATCTCTATGAGAGGTTCTCTTTGGAGAATTTGTACTCTTATTTTGTTACAATTTTATTGATGACTTTATTGGTGGATGTAACTCACATTGGGTGAACCATGGTATACTTGTGTTATGTGTTATTTATAGTTTTTTATTTTCTCCATTGAAGTAACAATTACTATGATTTGAGGAATTGATTCTGTGATGCAAGTAGTGCATAGAGAAATCTGATTTTACACATTTAAAATCTGGTTTATGTGTTTTAAATTATGATTTTATGATGAATTAAATATGATTTGAATTCATTTAATTCATAAAAAAAGATACCATGAATTTTTAAAAAACTAAATAAGGCCCTCCTTCTAGCGCTAGCAAAATGCATTCTCATGTTGATGCATACAAGTGTATCACAACTTGTTCTGAGTGTTAAGAAACACTACTCATTTATGAATTTAGAGAATACAATGCATCAATTTTAGGTTGTGATAATCATGTTATATGTGGTGTAATAATGGTATAACAAGTGAACTATTTCATAATATTTATAAATTTTGGTTGTTGGGAGTAACTGTGGCCTGATAGTTGATCTTTGTGAAAATGAGAGTAATCTAGGATACATAAAGGGAATTATTCTCAAATATATAAATCTAAGATCTAAGCTAGAGTGAATATTTACAATGATGTTATTCTAAATTGAAATGACTAAAGAAAAGGTAAAAGGAAGGGTAGGGCAGAGAAGGAACACATTCATGTTGCTAATTTTTAACACAAATATCATGACAAAGTTTAAATATCATCCAAATATATACTTATAACTAATGTATAACATGAAATAGAATAAGCCCAAATTCTACTACACATCAAGAAAACGTATGAGGAAAATAAAGAATGTAAATGATAACTTGATTTACTTTGAAGATTTACTCATGTAGGTAAATAACATAAGCACATCCATAAGAAAAGCATATATGATGAAATAAACCTAAGAACTTCCAGTCAACCTAGCAATAGCACAAGTTAGCAACTCTACATTTAGAAAGTACACATCAAGAATCAATAAGAACCATTTAAATCTGAATTGCAAACCAAACAATTGAGAGAGAATCCATTAACACAATTCACACAAACAAATGAGACAAAGTTTTTAGAATTCCCTATTTGCATTGAATTGCTCCAAAATTGGCACAATTATTCTTTCTCAAAACTCCCTCTATTTTGCAATGGACAATACCTCATTATATAGACAATTCATGAGGTATGTCAGTTAATCATGTTAGGTACTAAGGATAAATGACCTTTTATAATCATTTTATAACCTTTTAAACATTCCAAATGACTAACCTATAGGAAATGTGATTTACATGTTCCACATGCCTTTACAAAGAAAAATAATCTCTTTTCAAGATATTACACATGTAATTTACAAAATAAATATTCATAAATTAATTAGTTTGGTCCTAAGGTCCCTATGCTGATGAAGTACCCTATTGTTGTTGTTTCAAGATATTCATTGCCTTGGCATGTTGCTCATATATTAACTTCAAATTGACAACAAGCTCCATGAAGATTCCATCCTCTTCATTTGCTAGGTATATGAAGTATTTGTCTTCCTTTTCCATGGCTTCTTTACCACTTTTTGTATTTTTTATCCTTTCTTCAACATTCAAGATCATATCTAAGATCCTACTATTATCATCCCTAGTCCTTCCTTGGCTCTAGTTTCTCACTTCCTTCATAACTTGAGAAGATCTTAAATTAAATTCTTCATCAGTGATTAGCCCTATGGGGTTGAGAGTAGTGGGATATGTGATCATACTCCCAAGTACCTACACCATCCTATTTTAAAACTACTTTCCATCTTCATGAACTTCCTCTAGGATCTTGGACCATTTCCTCAGTCCCTTAATCTTGTCTACCAAAATTCCCATGGACATATTTAGGTGAGCCAAGATAATTATTTCAAATCTAGGAATTTGGTATTTTATTAGGATATTGATCAAGTCCATTACTTTGTTGCTTGATTTTTATCATTAGTGGATTAGATTGATAGCCACATTACTCTATTGACTCACCACAATCTGTCTGGATTTCACTACTTTTAAAGAGTTAAACATATCAAATAAAGAGGCTTTAAACACTTTTATCATAGCATAGGGTACTAAAAAGATAGCCTTCTTTTCAAAATTTTCAATATGTTGTTACATGCCTTTGAAGGCAACTTGAAATTATTCTGATTGTGCTTGGGCTAATTCAAGCACATTCTCTTCAAATATGGGATTTTCACTAAGTTTTTTTCCTACCACTAGAGTGAAATCAATCAATGGTTCTACTTTTTAGAAATTTATCTCCTCTCCACCAACCATGACCTTTTTCTTTGTGACTCTATACAATCTAGCTATCTTTGGGTCAAACTTGACACCAACTGAGGATTATGTTACCTGGGGAGCTAGGATCTCCATTTGTGCTCCACTTGACTCTCTTAGAGTATCCAACATTCTCTCATCTTCTTCTTTTAAATCCACTATCAAAGGCTTCACTTCTTGGTGCATGGTAATTTTTATGGCCTTCATTATTTCCCAAAGATGATGTGCAGTAACCACTTTCTATACTTTGGGTCTATAAACAAACCACTCTAGAATGGTTGGTCCATAGAACAAATTTTCTTCACTAAAGAGGTTAAATTCACCTAAATGAGGAGTGAAATTCACCTTGGGTTTCTTGGTCTTTATTATAATAATGGCCAGCTCAAACTTTCTCTTTGGATGGGTGGTAACATGAACTAGACTCAGTATTTCCTTCCTTTTTTCTTCCTTTATTTCCTCTAGTTATTCATCATCTAACTCATAGGCTAGTGATAATATTTTGAGGGAATCCTCTATAGCCTCATCAGGGTCTAATTCTACCATATTAATCTCTTCTAATGGTTAGCTTTGTTCCTCTACTTGGGCTAAAGGAAATGTAATATCATTAGGCCATTTTTCATCTGGTATTTGTTCCATATGTACTTCAGGTTTGAGTTGATAGATGTTTAGTTGATGTGTTGCCTAAAAAATGATACTACCTAGGCCTAATTTTCTAGCTATCATCTCCTTTTTAGTTCCTCTTTAGTCTGGGATAAGGTCTAAGGTTATGCTCCTTTAACCTTCTTGTGATCTCTAAGTATTTGGATGCCTTGGTGTAAACAGGGTTGAAAGCACCAAACTGATGATCATATGGCACAATAAGCATTCCCTTAGTTTTCAAATTCTCTTTAACCTTTATACAAATATCCCACCACTGTAACTCGTCTATTTTAAATTTGAATGATTTTCTATATCTGTGTGTTACTCCAATCATCTCTCATTGTTTGAATATGGTCTTCCCAATATTTATTTATAGGCTATGGAGGAGCCCTTTATTCTTGGTTCTGCATAAGCCATCAGTTCCATAAATTAATTGGTATTCTACCTCTTACTATGCTATCTTATTATGGATATGGAAGGGTATCTTGAGTGGTTGGCTTTGAATTCCTACAACTCTAATGATTGTACAATTTGGATACAACTAGATATCTCCCATAGCCTCAACATACTTCCTGACTGGTGGGTTGACCCTCTCCATGGGATGACTAGTTATAGCCTCACTAAGGGCTAGATAGATGCAATCATAAATGAATTGAATGTTCTCTCTATAATTCAATATGTACAACTTAGAATAATATTGAGGAATTATCTGTGTTCCACTAGGTGATAATTCCCTCAGGTTGGGAATCTTTGTTATTATATAAAGGGAATCCAAAAGTTATGACATCATATAGAAATTGGTTCTCTTTTTCTACCTGTTGGTATAGATCTACTTTCTCAAAGAGATGTAGATAATTTTACCTAGAGGAGGGGTCAGTTTCTTTTCAACCATGAAGTATATTGTAGGCACCTAGACGTAGTCTACATAAGTAGTAGTTGTATTTCCACACAATCTATTTAGCATGGTCATAATCATCCTAATCCTAGGCCTAAATTGGCTAATTGGGATGTTCTTGTTGAATTTTTAAAATACATGGTTCCCATAATATATCCATAAGGATAGAATGTCTTTCAAATTGTTATTTTGGGCCTAGAAATTGATAGAAGGTAGGTCAACTTGGGGTTTGGGAAATTTATAGTAGTTTTCAAATACTACAGTAGAATTATAGGTTACATTTCTATGATTATGTTCATTTATTAACATTCCCTTATCAATTTTACCATCTTTAAAAATAGGAGAAAGAATTTCAATACAATGGAGTACCTCAAGTTTTTCTACCACATAATATAGGCCCATCATTGAGATTGTAACTATGTCATAGTAGAGCCTCTTGGTAGAAAATTTTTTCTCTTCTTCCTAGGTGATGGGTTGTTAGATCTCAATGGTCTAAAATAAGTTTGACCAATTGTTTTCTCTGGTATTCAAAGTAGTGACATGGAACTCCATGTCTTCAAAAATCCTACCCTTGACATCCATAGTCAAATAAAGCTCCACATCTTTTTTTGAAACATCCTTTATAGCTGTTGTGGCTATGAATTAATTAAATTACCTACTAGTGGATTATAATTTAATTCTAGATTGAATTATCCTTGCACAGGAAATAATTCAATGTTCTTTGACTTTATTATGATGAATGTAGGGTTGAATTAGGGCTTCCATACTTATCAGGGCTTTTCTAAAGGTTTTCATAGTGCTCTAATGGCAATAACTAGTTTAAATAATGAGTTTCATGCCTTAGATCTTATTTGGATCATGTATTTATATCTTTGCCTTTCATGGTTCCATAAGATATCTAAATGTGACTTGGTTCTTATGTGGCTTTACTATGTCACATAGCTCATTAATATTTAAAAAGTGATAATTTGTCCTTTAAGACACATGTCAACATCTCATTGGGTCTTGGCTTGTTGAAAAATCTACCTCAGCTCACACCATTGATTTGGATCCTAAAGGTTGAATGCCATTGGTCAATTTTATACTTGTACCCAAGATTATGATATGTGTCACTTCCATGGGCTTTCTTTGTGCTTCTACCTATCATTTTCCTCTTGGGCCAATGTCTTTGCATCATGTGGTAGCTTTTCATTCATCCTTGGGCTCTTTGAAAATTCAACTTTAAATACAGACTGTTAGATTGTGGTTTCACAAATTAATTCATGCCATTGATTTATATCCTCTAGGTTCTATCCTTTTCTCTGTGAGCCATTGATTTTTTATCTCAATCTCCATGATGGTGACACTTGTTACCCTCTTGCTCTTCTTAGGGATTCATTGAAGCTTTGACTGATTACTCACCATTGATTAAAATGTGTAGATTTATTCATGCACCATTTATCTCTAGGATAATAATCAAAATTTAATTATCCATTATGGTCATGACACTTGTCATCTCTGTGCTTACTTATCAAGCTTTGACTTTTCAACTTTTGCTTCTCACTATTAAATCATCTTTGGCTGATCAAATGTGTTCTATCAAATCTCAATCTAAGGATTTGAACACCATTGAATGCTTGTTATTCTCTTGTTGAAATTGTGACACTTGTCACCTTTTCACTTATCTAGGGGATCCATTGAATCTTATTTGATACACATTATCAATCAAAATGTGTACTTTCAACCACGTACCATCGATCCTTGGGAAGATGATTGAGCTTTAACTTGGGGTCATGCCTTGAATTTTCACTCTAATCTCATATCGTTAGATCAACTTCACCCAATCAAATATGCATCGTCAATCCTATTAATGATAAAATAAAATAATTAAGGATTGATAAATATAGATAACTTAGGCTAAAGTTTTAGACTTTGGTTTTATTTGTATTGATAAACACGTTAAAAAATTAAGATGAAATTTTAAGCTAAGTTTGAAACATAATAAAGGGGACCTTGTAATTTGTTAGTCCATGCATATAATAAATATTTAAGGGGGGGCTCAAGACATAAATAACTTTCACATTAAAATTTTAGGCCAAGGTTTTATTCATGTTAACAAACATGATCAAGACCTTAACATAAAATATAAGCTAACTTTTCTCATGTTATTTTCAAATAAAGTGACTCCATGTAAATTTGAATTCAAATTAAAAGGTCCTAGGTTCAAAGACATTCTAAGGTACAAAACCCTAGGTTTTAACATTGTTTAACCATGAATTCAATAAAACCATTAAATACTTAAATATTAACAAAGGGTCAAATTATCATTTAAAGTATGAAACCCTAAGCATTTTTCACCCACTTAAGACTCCATTAAACCTGCATCTTGAAAACACATGAAGCAATCATTAGCAAAATTAGGCAAAATAAGATAATAATCAAATAGAGACATGCTAGTCAAGATAAATGAGAACTAGGTGTGGGTGATCTTTGATTGAAGAACTCAGATCAAGTGGAATTTTTAATTCAAAGCAAAAAAATTTAAAATTTTGAAACAAGCGTCCCCATTTTCATAAATTGGGGTATGTTGACCTCAACATCTACCAAAATTTCCATGGCCATATTTAGGTGAGCCAAGCTAATTATTTCAAAGCTAGGAATTTTATCCTCTATTAGGATATTGATCAAATCCTTTACTTTCTTGCTTGATTTTTGCCATTGATGGATTAGATTCATAGACACATTGCTCTATTGTCTCACTACATTATTTATAGATTTCATTGCTTTCAAAGATTTAAACATATCAAATAATTATGCTTCAAACATCTTTATCATAGCTTCTAGCACTGATATGATAACCTATTTTTCCAAATTATCCTTTTATTGTTGCATGCCTTTGAGGGTAGCTTACAATTCAACTAAATGTGCTTGGCCTAATTCAATCATGTTTTCCTCAAATATGGGATTCTCACCAGGATTTTTCCCTACCATTGGAGTTAGACTAGTCATGGGCTCCACCTTTTGATAAGTGATCTCTTCACCACCTATCATAACCCTTTTTTCTATTACTCTCTACAAGCCAGTAGTATTGAGATCAAAATTGACTCCCATTGATGATTGAGTCACTTTAGGAGCTAAGATATCTACTTCTACCCCACTTGATTGACCTAGAGTAGCCAACCTTATCTCATCTTCTTCTTTCAAAGCCACTATCCAAGGCTTCACTTCTTGGTGCATGGTAATGTTGACGGCCTTCATTATTTCCCAAGGATGATGTGTAGTAGCCACTTTCTATAATTTAGGTTCATAAACAAACTACTCTAGAATAGCTGGACCATATATCAAGTTTTCTTCACTAAATAAATTGACTTCACTCAAATGAGGAGTGAAAGTCACTTTCAATTTCTTGGTCTTTACTAGAACAATGGCTAGCTCAAACTTTCTCTTAGGGGTATCCACAAGAACTAATTCCAATATTTCCTTCCCCTTTTCTTCTTTGGTTTCTTCATTTTGAGCTTCTTCATCATTTGATTCATAAGCTAGTGATAACATTTTGAGTGCATCCTCTATAGTTTCATTAGGGTCCAATGCTATCATGTGTACTTCCTCCTAATGTAATTATTATTCTTTTACCTAGGTTGAAGATGATACAATATCATCAAACCTTCTTTCCTCTAGTCTTTGCTCAATATGTATCTTAGGTTTGTGTTCTACTAGTGGTTAAGTTGATGGAGGTCTATCAGGTACACTACTCAACAAATGGGATTGCCTAGACCCAAGTTTCCACCTATCATCTCCTTATTGGTTCCTCTCTAGTCTAGATTTAGGTCTAATGTTATGTTCCTTCAACCTCTTTGTGACCTCAAAGTAGCTACATGCCTTGGTATAAATGGGATCATAAGGCACATTAAGCATCCCCTTGGTTTTCAAATGCTCTTTAACCCTTAGACAAGGGTCCCACTACCTTAGCCCATCAATTTGCAATTTTAAGGATGTTCTATGTCTAGATGTTTCTTAAATGTTCTCCCACTATTTAAATATGGTCCTCCTAATAGTTATTAGGAGGTTGTGGAGGAGCTCTTTCTTCTTGTTTTTGCATAGGCCATCAATGCCATGGAATAATTGATATGTTACCTCTTAATCTCCTAAATTATTAGGGACATTGATGGGTAGCTTGAGTGATTGGCTCTGAGTTCCTTCAATTTTGATGAACTTACAATCTGGATACAACCAAATATCTCCCATAGTCTCAACATACTTTCTGACTAGTGGGTTGACCCTCTCCATGGGATGACTAGTTATAGCCTCACTAAGGGGTGGATAGATGTAGTCATAAATGAATTGAATGTGATATATGTACTTGAATATGTGAAAATTAGAGTAATATTTTGAAACTATCTTCATTCTACTAGGTGACCATTCCCTCTGGTTTGGAATATTTGTTGTTACACAAAGAGAATCTAAAAGGTATGACATCATGTAGAATTGAGTATTCTTCTTCCTGATTACAAAAAATTGTCTACTTAAAGAGATGTAGATAATTTCACCAAAAGGAGGGGCCATTACTTTCTCAACCATGAAGTAGATAATAGACACCCATACTAGATCAACATAAGCTATGGTGGCATTACATGGTCATAATTATCTAAATTCTAGGCATAAATTGGATAATAAGTATTCTCTTATCAAATTCTAAAAAGACTTAGTTTCTAATGTCCAGCCATATGTCTAAGATGGTCATCAAATTATTTTCCTTGGCCCAAGAGCTGATTCAGGTTAGGTTAATTTGTGGTTTAAGCAACTTGTAATAATTTTCAAGTGTTATGTTCATTAATGATCATGCCTTTATCTATCTTAGTTTCTTTGATAACAGGAGTAAGAATGTCAATACAATGGAGTACCTTGGGCTTTGTTGCTATGTAGTGTAAACTAATCATTTGAATGGCAAAAATGTCTTTATACAACCCTTTTACAGATAAATTCTTCTCCTCTTCCCGGGTGATTACTTGTTGATTGTCAATGGTCTAGAAAAAATTTGGCTAGTTGTTGTCTCCAATTTTCAAAGCATTGGCAATGAATTCTATGTCCTTGAAAACATGTCCTTTTACATATGTGGTCAAGTGTAGCTCCACATCCTCCTTTGAGACACCCCTTCAAGTTGCCATTACTATGAATTTTTTGAAATTGCTCATTAGTGGACTATACTTTAGTTTTGGATTGAATTATCCTCATATAGATGACAATTTACCTTTCCTTATCTTGATTATAATGATCACATTGTCAAATTAGTTCTTTTATATATGCTAGGGTTTCTTGGAGTTCAAGTAGGTTCATACAAAGATTTAATGGTGGTAGTAGAGTTCAAACTGAGAGCTTCATGACTTAGATTTACATTTAGATCTTGTATTTATACCTTTGCCTTTTTGGGTCCATGAAATCTCTTAATCTGACTTGGCACATACGTGGTTCCATCATGTCACATAGCTTATTAGTATTTAAAAAGTGATCATTTGTCCTTTAAAACATGTGTCAACATTTCATTGGGTCTTAGCTTGTTGAAAACTATACCTCACCTCACACTGTTGATTTGGATCCAAGAGGCCGAATGTTATTGGTCAACTTTTATGCTTAGCACCCAAGATTATGCCATGTGTTGATTTTACAGGCCTTCTTTGTGCTTATAACTATCATTTTCCTCCTATCCAATGTATTTATCATGTGGAAACTTATCATTCATCCTTGGGATCTTTGAAAAGTAATCTTTCAATATGCACCATTGGATTTTGGTTGCATAGATCAATGCACGCCATCGATCTCGATCCTCTAGGTTCTATCCTTTGCTCTATAAGCCATTGATTTTTTATCTCGATCTCCATGATGATCACAGTTTTCACCTTCTCATTCTTCCTTAGGCTTCATTGAAGCTTTGACTTAATGCTCACCATTGATCAGAATGTGTATGCTCAACCACACACCATCGATCTTTAGAATAATGCTCAAGTTTTATCTATCCATTATGGGCATAACACTTTTCATCTCTACACTTAATCATAGGGATTTTGAATTTTCAACCTCCATTTCTTACCATCATATCTCTTTTTCTTGATCTAACATGCATCATCTATCTGGGTGCTTGACTTATTGACTTTGTATGAGTCCCCATGAACCATAGATCTTTTGCTTGAGCTCCAGGATCTTACCACTTGGCATCTTCACATTGATCTTGTGGGGCCATATAAATAAATGAGTTAGATATTGAGGAATATAAAAGACTTAGGATAAATTTTTGGACTAAGGTTTTAATTATATTAATAAATATAATTAAAGCTTAGGATAAAATTTAGACTAAGTATAAAATATATTAAAGTGTCCTAGATTTTAATTAGTCTAGGTGGGTGATAAAGTAGACTTAGGGGTCTCAGGACATAAAATAATGTAGCCTAAAGTTTTTATCTTAAGGTCTTATTTGTTTTGATAAACATGAACAATATCTTAAGATAAAATACAAGCTAAGTTTTAAACAAATATAAAGTATTCCCACGTAATTTTCAAATAAAGTGACCCCACATAAATTTGAATTCAATTTAAATAGACTTAGGCTAAAAGAATTAGGCTAAGGTTTTTTTTAAAATGATTAAACATGAATTCAATTGAATAATTAAGAACCAATGACTAGTTAAAGGGTCAATTTATCATTAAATCTCAAAACCCTAGGCATTGTTCATAATGTTGAGACTCCATTAAACCTGTAATCTGGAAACACAAAAGTAACCATTAGAAACATTAGGTAAAATAAGACAAGGATCAAATGGAGATGTGTTAATTAAGTTAGACAAGAACCAAGTGTGGATGATCTTCAAATAAAGAACTATGATCAAGTGTCATTTTCAATTCAAATCATAAATTTGCAAAATTTGAAACAAGGGTCCCCATTTTTCAGAAATGGGGGTACGTTGACCTCAACACAAACTAAGGATATCTAAGAATTTTTGTTGGAGTATTTAACCCAAAAAATATCTTAAGAACCTCCACTTAATCCAAGGGTAATATTGATGCTCAATATGTCCACATCAAGGTAATTATTTCTAATCCTATACTATTTCATTTATTTACTTATTAGTTAGATGTTTTTTTAGTGAATAAAAGTGTGTGTATCCTTGTCTATGTTTTCCTATACTGAATACATGTATAGATATAGGATTTATTAGACTTTATACTTTCCATTTTAGGTTGGCTAGACCCCATTTATTTGACCATGGCACCTTACCCTTATGATCATTCTAACCCTTCCCATTAATTTAGATTAGTTTACTTTTATAATTACCTAATATTGATTACTTGTAATCATTTAATTTCATAAAGGTGTAGTGAGAGTTATTTTCTTTTGTTGTAAACTTAGGATTTGGACCATTTATTCTTAGAATTTGTGATGTAGGCAACCCTCTAGTATATATATGAATTTCATTGGCCATTACCTGGATAAACAAAATATCATAGGCTTTATATGATCACCCTTTTCTAGACTATGATATTATTAAGATAAGATAGTTTCATAGTAATCCTATCACATGCATACATTATATAAATAAATGTTTTAGGTTAAGGTATAAGATACAATATATTATTAATGATAATATTATTGTGCTAAGAACACCCTCATAGGAAGTTAAAGCACAAAAGAATGACAATGTAAAGTTAAAATGATTTAGTAATCCATTCCAAAATGATGTTACTAAAGAGCACATAGATAATTCACATGTACATCATGAATACATAGCACATCCTCCTCTTACTACATATGGACATGTTGATGGTGAAAAATATCATGTCAATGAATGAACCCTTTTGCCTATCATGAAGGTCAAGATGGAATCAAACCAGTTTAATTATGGAGGATAT
>JARHVA010004193.1:1637500-1661279 GCA_037957365.1 Torreya grandis
ACATCAAGCCCTCATAGGGAAACTAGAATTCCTAAACATTTTTTAAAAGTGTCACTAAAAACACACTTGTGAGGATTAAGTCTAACTTTATATTTGATGAGTTGATCAAAGATGATATCAATGTCGTGAAGATTATTTTAATGATGCATAGATTTAACAAGATCATACATATAGGTTTTATCTATTTAATGGATTAGATTATTAAATATATGGATCATTACACATTAGTAACTAGCACTAGATTATGTAAGTTTGAAGGCCATCTTAACATAGTAATAAGTTCCCCATTCAGTGGTGAAAGTAGTTCTTTGTTTACCTTTCAGATGGATATGAATTTTATAATATCTCAAAAAATTATCCATGGGGAATAATATCTCATAGCCTTCTATAGAATCAAAAATGACATCAATTGATGGTAAAAGAAAGTAATATTTAGGACATCCTAAGTTGAGATTATGAAAATTGATATAGATGTGAATGACCATGGTGACTTTCATGCAAATAGAAACAATATTGAATACTAATTCAGAGTAATTAACAAGTTTAATGAGCTTAACATCTAAGGTCTTGATGATTTCTTTGTGATAGAGGGATTAAATCTTAGGAATTTTTTTTTGTTGATTTTGATGGACCAATTTTGCATCAAGGTAGGTTATGATATTATGGACAATGATGTTGGAAACTATACTAGGCATGTATTCATAAGACCAAGCAAATTATTCATGATATTTATAAAATAAAAGGCTATAGTTATCATGTTCTTCAGGACTAAGTTCCTCAAAGATAAGTATAGGTCTAGGAGAGGTAGTGGTGTTAGATTTGATTATAACATTTTCCTAATGACCATGTAATTTACATCTTGGAATTAATATGGACCTAGAAGAAGTTGATACATAGGATGTTTATTTGGATTGATGATATAAATGAAATTATTGAAGGAAGGAGCCTTTTTCTTAAAAATGCCATTTTTTAAATGTTGGTGTGGAAGTTGAGGTTCTCTAGTATGGATTAGTTATAAGATAGCTTCATCACTACGAAGCATAGATAAAGGTCTAGAATATTTCACATATAATTTAAGATCTATAAATTTATCACCTTTTTTTAAAATCAAAATATGAATATCTTTGTATTATAATAGAATCTTTAGCATCGAAGGTAAATTAAAGAGGTGATGTGGAAGGTAGATAATCTGAATGGATGATATCTTCTTGCACGATACATTCTTGTATGGAATATCTAAATTGAAATTTATTAGGCTGTAAAATACAATTAAGTACAAGAGAGCTCCAATAAATAATATCATGTTGGTCGATATAGTCAAGAGTTTAATTAAACTAAATTATATCAATTTGATTTATATAGTTATCAAGAGTAGAAAAAAATTAATGGTATCGGGTTGATCAATGCATTCTACAATGGGGTGAATCTAAGATAATCATATCATCCATGGATGATACTTGGTCAATGGAATATGAAACTAGAGATTGGATTATATCAGGTTGGCTAATATAGTCTGAGAAATGAGAAACAAAGTAAACACTATGTATTAAGTCCATATAGTTTGTATTAGGTAAAGTTGTTTGAATGATATAGAGCTATTTGATGCCATCAAATACATGAATATTAAGAATTTATTAGATAAACCATGGAGTGACAACCAAAGGTGGGTTGGTATAAGGGACATGACCTTCAGGTTTGGGTTTATAATCACAAAATATATGAACTACATGAACATATTGATTGAAAGCATGCATTTCGGCTAAGGTCTTTTGATAATGCATTAACATAGATGCAGGATAATGGGGAACAAATGAAGGGGATTAAAGCGACACTTTTTATTCTTAAAATAAAAAAGTTGAACTTGGAGAGAATTTTATAGACACTTGGAAAAATAATTTGATAACAATGTAATAATATGAATTATGGAATTCTTAATATATATATATATATATATATATATATTCAATACCTAGATGATAAAAATGTGTGAAATTGATGTATTTCTGACAATGGTATTGTACTTTTTGTGAAAACATAAGGAGAATACATGTGTACAAACATAATTGTTTTGAGTAAACTAATGAATTTTTATATGAAATTTCATATATTGATAGAGGAAATGTCAAAGATTATTGAGAATATTTTTTATTAATATACACACACACACACACACACACACACACACACACACACACACACACACACACACACACACACACATATACATATTTCTTAAATAATTTTAAAAGTCAGGACCACTAGAAAATTGAAACTACAAGTATATAATCACAAAATTTTGACCTTAATTTCATTAATTTTTTTAAAGCATAACCAATGATGTATAAACTATTGAGATATATGTTTTATAAATTTTTTATTAATAGTAAAAAATTTATAAAGGTATTTGGAATGATAGTGGTACGTTGTGTATAATTAAGTATTAACTAAAATAATAGTTTAAAATTGTGTGTGTGTGTGTGTGTTTTTTTTGTTTTGTGTAAAAATAATGAAATCTTCTTGATCAGATGTGTCGACAAAGACCAAAAAAACATATAAATTTTATAAAATTCATGTGGATACTCTATGGTAAGTTTTAGGCTAGGTTTAGACCATCCAAGCCTAATCCCAAAAATGTTTTGGAGGGAAAGTGGAAATGTCAAAACAAAGACTTATTGAAAGGGTGTACACACTTTGAAACACATTTTTGGGAGGGGATAGTAAATATTTCAAAAAAAAAAATGAAGCAAAGGTCATGCACTCTTTATACTACAAAGGGTGCACACCCTTTTTACTTCAAAGGGAATACACCATTTGTATTTCAAAGGGAATACACTCTTTGGGTGTGTATATTGTTGGGAATCCAGAACAACAAACAGCTCTAATTCCACTTGTCAGGATCTTGCTCCTCAATAAGAGCACAATATAATTACCTTGTAAGCAACTAAACATGGAATTATACCAGAATTAACAAGTAACTAGAATTCACACAGATGACACAGAATATGAGAGACAACACAATCTTCTATTAATACTCATCCAGAAAATAATACAATGAAGAGATGCCACACTCTTCCACACCTTTCAGGCTTCCCACACCAAGTGTACAGTAATTCTCTTCAAGAGTTCACTCTCCTATAAAAAATGGTCCCAACACACAACTCAAACACAGAGTTAGTGTTCACCTCCAACCAGTCAGTAATAACCCTACCAGTACACAAGTACTCAAAGTACTTCAAGTAGATCTCCCATGAACTTGCAACAACCTGCAACTCAAATGATCTAACTTACCATGTAGAACTTCTCCCTGATCTTGCAACAACCTGCAGACCAACCTGTTCTTACTATTGGAAGGATCTACCTTGCCTTCCTCTTCATGCTCATAATTACAATATATGCCAATGGGTCTATAAATAGATCCCATACTAAACAATAACTTAGACTTCTAATTTACAATAATTAGACATGCAAATCAAGACTCAAAATAGCCTTTTACATGCAAACAATCAGTTCATTAAATGAACTGTTCATGAAACTAACTGTTCATGCAAACTAACAGTTCTAGAACCGCATAAGTGACCGACATCGGTCCCTGTCTGACTGGATGTGACCGACATCGACCGACTCCTACCGATGTCGGTTGCCTTCTCCACTCTACACTACCGATGTCGGTATCCCTAAAACTCAACAACCTCCTCCATGTCTGCTTCAGTTAAAGCTTTTAGCTCCACAACCTAACAATCTCCCACTTGGAGATAAATAGCTGCAATTGTACCTGTACCTGTACATCATCTAGTTTATTTTGTGGCTTTGTATCCCTCTTCAAGATCACTCTTGAAGACCAACCACCACAAATCCTGTAGTGCAACTCCTATCATTTAAATCACCTGCCACATCCGCATCTACAAACCCATGTAGAAAAGAACTTGACCCTGCATAACATGTGCACCTGCTGCTGGTCCCTCTCAGATATCTGGGAATCCACTGAATTGCTCTCCAGTGCTTCTTTCTCAGATTGGCTCCAAAATTTCTGATATCTCCCACTGCTTGGGAAAACTCAGGTCTAGTACACATGTACTTAACCTCATCATGTGAATCAAGACACTGTTCATAGAACTATCCAACCATCAGCGTGCTAACTGGTTTCAAACAATCATCTGGAGACAAAATCAACCTGTGACCTTCCATGTCTCTAGAACACACTCATGCCAAAGAATCTTGCTGCTCCCAGATTCCTCATGACACACCTATGAACTAACTTTACCTTTAATTCAGCAACTCTCTGTATGTGTAACCCTGCAACAAGTACACAATATAGTAACATGATAATGTAGCTAATATTATCCAACTTGGTAAAGAGAAACACAATGGTTAAACCTCCATTGTCCTATAGCTTATGCAAGACCATATACCCTGGCCTTCCGTCTCATGTGTCCATTCCCGCTCTTCTTTATCCTGAACATCCATTCATTTCTCAGTGCTTTCTTCTAGCTGGCAAATCTACCAAAAATCTCATTTGGTTCTTCTCCAAGGAATCACATTCCTCATCCATGCCAAGCTCCCACTATTTCCTAGATTTACCTGCTCTATTTCTTTAAAAACTTCCTAGTTCTTGACCATCAGTGAGCAACAAGTAGTGTAAAGAAGGGAAATGACAAATTTGAGGCTTACTTACCCTTTCAGTCCTCCATATGGTCGTTTGAGACTCCCTAACAGCTTGCTGTCCACCCAAAATCCATCTCAGTGACCGATACCGATCACATCTTAGTCTACACCCGATCGACGTTGGTTCCATGTGACTACCTCATCACCAACGTCAGTTCCCCCTGACTGACATCGGTGTTTATCTATTTAGAGTCACTAATGTCAGGCTGCACATAGCTGATGTTGGTCCCTGTTGGATGTCGACGTTAGTTTTCTAACTGACGTTGGTCTCTGTGTTTTACTTGTGAGTGATGACTTTTACCCGCGAGCTCCTTTTGAATCAAAACCTTGTCCAAATCAACCTTGCTCTACTCAAAATTCTTCAACCCCTTACGTTGATCTCTGTCTATCATCTTCTCCTTGAAAACCAAGGATTTCTTGTTCTTGTCATGAACATCAGATTTTTCAAGAAACATCATTTTCTTCTTTTGCTTACAGAAATCTTGATCCATGCTTTTCAAATTCGAAAGCATACCCTTTGACTCAAGAACATGCATCCCCTTCTTATTCATGTGACCAAGCCTATTAAGCCACATCTTTAAATCTACAGCTGAAGTAGATAAACCAGAAGGAGAATCAGTAATACAAGTAGATAGATAAAGCGTACCTACTTTCTTACCTCTTGCTAAAACAAGTGCACCCTTGGTAACCTTCCAAGAGTCCACTGTGAGAGATACTGTGCATCCCTCATCACCCAAATTTCCTACAGAAATCAAATTTTGCTCCAGGACTGGGACATGCATGACCTCCTTCAACACCCATGTGTTGCCTATCTGCAATTTCAGCTTCACTTTCCCTTTGCCAACCATCTGATAAGGCTTACCATCCCCTAAACAAATTTCTCCAAAGTCTCCCTGGACATACTCATGAAAAAATTCCCTGTTTGGGATGCATGAAAAGAGGCACTAGAATCTAAAACCCAAGATTCTACTTTATCCAAGGAACATACCAGAGCATCCTATGCAATAATACATGCATCACCTACTTCTTCAGTTCCTTCATGCTGATCTTCACCCAACCAACAATCTCTCTTTAGATGCCCTTGCTTTCCACATTTCCAGCAGGTTATTCTACCATACCTAGACTTGGATCTCCTGCCTATCTTGGACCTTGATCTCCCATGCTCAATCTTCTCTCTTTGCCTTCCCCTACTTTCAACACTCAAAGCATTCCCTAATGATTCACCTGTGCTTTTCCTGTGAATTTCTTCATTCAAGATTACACTCACAACATCATCCACTTTTAAGATTTTTGAAGCAAACGCAGTATTACTAACTACCATTACCAAACTCTCCCAACTTTCAGGTAATGAGCATAAGATTAAGAGAGCCTTAATTTCATCATAAAAAACAATATTGACTGAATTTAACTGGTTTACCAAACCATGGAATCACTAAGATGACTATGAACAGATCCACCTTCCAACATTTGTAAATTAAATAATTGCTTTATAAGAAATACCTTATTCGAAGTTGAGGGTTTTTCATATAAATTTGCCAAAGATTCCATCAACTCTACCATTGTCTTAGCCTGTGATAAGTTGGAAATTACAGACGATGCCAGACTCAACCTTATAGTTCCCAGAGCCTTCTGATCAAGAACCTTCCATTCTTCATCCTTCATATCTGTGGGCTTGCATGCAACCCCACCCAATGGTAAGTATAAATATTTCTAATATAGATAATCTTCTATCTGCATCCTCCATAATTGATAGTTCTTATCATCAAACTTCTCCATTCGTAGCTTACTTTCTTCTACCATAGCTATACTCCCACTCAAATAGAAACCCTTGTGAGTGACCTGTAATCAACAAACACTAACCAGATCTGATATAACCTGTTAGTAACCCAATCAAAAACTCTGATACTAGTTGTTGGGAATCCAGAACAACAAACAACTCTGATTCCACTTGTCAGGATCTTGCTCCTCAATAAGAGCATAATATGATTACCTTGTAAGCAACTAAACATGAAATTATACCAAAATTAACAAGTAACTAGAATTCACATAGATGACACAGAATATGAGAGACAACACAATCTTGTATTAATACTCATCCAAAAAAGAATACAATGAAGAGACGCCACACTCTTCCACACCTTTTAGGTTTCCCACACCAAGTGTATATTAATTCTCTTTAAGAGTTCACTCTCCTATCAAAAATGGTCCCAACACACAACTCAAACACAGAGTTAGTGTTCACCTCCAACCAGTCAGTAATAACCCTGCCAGTACACAAGTACTCAAAGTACTTCAAGTAGATCTCCCATGAACTTGCAACAACCTGCAACTCAAATGATCTAAATTACCATGTAAAACTTCTCCCTGATCTTGCAACAACCTGTAGATCAACCTGTTCTTACTATTGGAAGGATCTACCTTGCCTTCCTCTTCATGCTCATAATTACAATATATGCCAATGGGTCTATAAATAGATCCCATACTAAACAATAACTTAGACTTCTAATTTACAATAATTAGACACACAACTCAAGACTCAAAATAGCCTTTTACATGCAAACAATCAGTTTGTTAAACGAACTGTTTGTGAAACTAACTGTTCATGCAAACTAACAATTCTAGAACCGCATAGGCGACCGATGTTGGTCCTTGTCTAACTGGAGGTGACCGACGTCGGTCGACTCCTGCTGATGTGGGTTGCCTTCTACACTCTACACTGCCGATGTCGGTATCCCTAAAACTCAGCAACCTCCTCCATGTCTACATCAGTTGAAGCTTTTAATTCCACAACCTAACATATATTGTTTATGTGTGATATAGTTTGTTTTTGTTGTAAATATTTAGTAAAATAAATGTAATAATAAATGTAGTTTATTTATTTTTAAATCTAAGTATAAGTTTAATTACATTTTATATACTTATAATTTAGATTTATTTTGTTAGATATAAAAAAGTAGGGCTACCCTACATCTTATGAAATAGATTCCATAGATGTAGGAGTTACCATTTAGAAGATAGTTTTTTAATATATAGTGGTAATACTTAGTTTTCAAAAATTTAGGATTTGAAATAGACTAAAGTATTAGAATTTTTAAGCTCTAATCTAAAGTATGGATGTCATTAATTGAGATCAATATATCGTTATCACTTATTCCTTTTCATTTTTGACTATTTGGATTTTGGAGAAGCTATCATATATTAAATCAAAGGTAAAATAAGAGGTGGGTTGTGCGTCAAACCTCCAAATCAAATTTTGACCCCAAATTTAGTGTAGACCAATAGATTTTTATTCTTTATATCTAAATCCTAAGAAACTTAATCCTAAAGTTTTGAATTGCAATTTATATCTATATAGATAGGGTGATCAGGGATTAGTTGATAATCCCAATCCCAATCCCATAGTCGAGTTATCATTTTATCTATATGTGATTGAGAGTATATACATAGTAGATTAGATAACCAAATGGATAGATAGGTAGTCACCAATTTGGTTGTGTGTTTCAATCTAGTATCTGGTAGACTATGTTTCCTAACCCAACCTGATCTACACCTAACCTAATATATACCTAATTTGATCTATGAAGGGAAAGAATGATATGTGTCTTAATCCAGTGTATCAAGGAGGGGTTAATTAGAGATTAGGTAGGGCCCTATAGACCTTAAAGGACAAAATATGCCCTACCATACTCTGAGAATCCATAATCCTCAATATAACAAACTAGGGTCAATCTGTATCTTATGAAATCAATTCTAGAGTTGTAGGAGTTACCATTTAAAAGATATTTTTTTCAAAATATCTTATGTTCAATACTTAGTTTTCATAATTTAAAGATTGGAAAATGATTAAAATATTATAGTTATTAATCTCTAAGCTCAATTATGGATGTCACTAGTTGAGATTCAAAATTTGGATGTTACTTCTTCCTTTTCAATTTTGACTATCTAGAATTTGGAGTAGTTATTATCTATTAAAGCAAAGGCAAAATAATAGTTGGGTTATGAGCCGAACCTCACAGTCACTTTTTAACCCCAAGTTCAGTGTATACCAATATATATAATTTATTTATATACCTATCATAATAATTATAATCCCAAATTTCAAAATCTTAAATTATATATATAGGAGTGGCCAGAGACTAGTTGAGAATCTAAATCCCAGCCCCATTGTTGCATTCTCATTTTATCTATATGGCATTGAGAGTATTTCCATAATAGACTGGATCGATAAATAGATATATAGGTAGTCACCAATATATAAGAGTGTGTTCCAATCTAGACACTGGTAGACTGTGTTTCCCAACCCAACTTGATCTACACCCAAATTGATCTATGAATGGAAAAAATGGCATATACATTAACCTATTGTATTGATAAGGAGATAATTAGAGATTAGAGAAGGCCTGATAGACCCTAAAAAACAAAATGAGGCCCTACCATAATCTAAGAATCCTTGATCCCAAATATTTTAAATCAAGGGATAGCATAGGAATACCCCACTACCATAGGTATATCATGGGGAACCATTTTAAATTCCCTATCCTAATATCAATATTTACCTACCTGATAAGGCAAGGTAAGCTTTTCCTACATACTTTATCCATGACAAGGAATAAGGCAAGGGAATATTACCTTCCTGATATCTAGCTTTGCTTCACATAATGGCATATCAAGGGAATCTTGCCTTCCTAAGGGATTAAGGCATAAATATCAAGGGAATATTACCTCACATATAAATAGATTTCCTTTGATTTTATAGTAAGGCATATCTATCAATGAAATTCATTTTTCTAATATATAGCTTTATTCTTTCCCTGCCTACTTATTTATGCCCTACTAGATAAGGCAAGGGAATATTTACTTTAGATATATAGATTCATTCTTGTCCTACCTACTTTCTCTTCCTAGAATGAATTCTTAGCTATCAATGGAATCTTCCTTCTTAATCTATATCTTGCACATATTCTTCCCTACCTATTTAGCTTATGTTTTTGGTAGGGAAATCTTGCTTCTTGATATATAGAATGAGAAATAAAATTTCAAATCATGTTAAGTATGTAATATAAATATATCATTGAGTATGCCCTACCTATTTTACCTACATGATTATTCCGTACCTAATTGAAAACCCAAACCATATCTTCATCTTGAGTATGCCTTATCTAAATACATGATCCATTTCTTGATATTGACAATGCCCTATCTACATTTTTATACTTGAGTATGCCCTACCTACTTTACCTACTTGAGTATGCCTTACCTACCTATCCTTCTTTCCCTACCTACTTGAGTATGAATTACTCAATTGAATACTATATCTATACCTTGATCTTGAATGCATGTATCTAATCTTGACCATATCTATCTTAACTAAGCCATATATTGACTACCAAATACCTGATTGAATACCAAATCCATATGTTTAAAAGAGAGGAGGAATTATCATGCTTATAAATAAGAAAATGGGGAATTGTTGGAATAAGGAATAAAAGAGAGGGGGAATTATCAATAGATGTTTGAAAATAGAGAGGGGTGATGAGGGTCGTCAATCCTCCTAATTTAATAATGTCAATCCATGGTTGGTGTTCAAAGAAAATATGAAATAGGATAAAGGTATCTTTGGCAAATGGTCCCTTCTGCCATTCCACACTTGCATAAATTGAAAATCACTCTTTTATAAAGTAAATCACACATGCACGAAATTAAATCACACTTGAAGAAAGTAAATTGATAAATTGAAAGGAAATGATAAACAAATAAAACACCTATAGGTTCACAATAAATTATAAAAAAGAATGGTTATGGAACAAAGAAATAAAATAAAAATTTACAATTTTTTTTCAATTATAGAATAAATAAATTAAAAAAATACATCGATCCATCTTCCTTAGAATGAGTGGCCTGCTCATTCCCTGGAAGAGGATTTTACTCAGAACACAAGCTTTTCTATCACAAACTTCAGAATAGATTATTTAGGATAATGGAGAGAGAAATTATACTATTTAAATTTTGGTGTGGGAAGTTTAATTTATAATCTTATGATTCCAACCATTGCCTTATTCATGAGTAACATTGTAAATTATCTAGTGTGTCTCAATCTCCACAAAATATGGAGAGAGAATTATTATAGGAATCTAATCTATTATAACATAGCCTCAATCACCATAAAATATGGAGAGAGATATTTTATTTAGATGAAATTCTCAAATCTACATTTATATATAATATATAAATGGAAATATATATATATATATATATATATAGAAAGAATTCATTTGATAGCTGGAAATGATCTTGGTTATCTCAAAATGGACCAAGAAATCATTAGAATTCTTTAGAATGCTTTCCAAATAATTATGTAGTGTTTATATATAAGTATGTATAAATCCTTTCAAAGTACATTGCAAGCCTATCCATAGCAAGCTTGCCAAATTCCATAGCAGGCTTGTCAAGCTCTGTATCTCACTTATGGATGTCTATATCTCACTTGTGGAAGTTTGTAGCTCACATGTGGAAGTTTGTAGCTCACCTATAGAAGTCCATAGTTCACATATGGAAGTCCATATCCTAGAAAAAACGTTATATCTTATTTAGGATCTACTGTAGGAGACTCCAAAAATACTTTAACATTATTCTGGAATGGCTACTCTTCATAGTAAGAATATTTTCTAGCTTAATATGGAATGCATATGCACATATTGACATTGTTTTCTCAATAATCATTAGAAATAGATAAAAAAGAGATAAAAATGAATTCTAAATAAATAACCATGATATATTCTTTCTATTGTATTCTAAATCAACCATAAGTTCATAAATTACACTTAGATCCACTTATTACGTAAGGAGCAAAAATACCATGTGCTATATATAATAGGTCATTTTTGGGCTCATCAAGGGGTTTTATCACCTATATATAGAAAGGATAAGGGTAATTTACCATGCTATATCTTGAAATAAAAGGGGAAATTATAACCTATATAAATAAATGAGTTATTAGAGATGATTGGGTATAATCGGGAAGCCACTACACCAACCACCAAGGTATTAGAGAGAGTGATATTAGGGATGAGGAGGGATGAAGAATGAGTGATTAAGGATGATGAGGGTAAATTAATGAGTGATTAAATATGATGAGGTATGAGGAGGGTGTTATTAATGATAATGAGGGACAATGAAGGAGTGACTACGGATGATGAGGGTCAATAAGGGTGTGATTAGGGACAATGTGAACATATGAAGGAGTGATTAAGTATGATGAGGGATGATTAAAATGTCTTGCATCTTATATATAAAAAAGGGTAATATCTATTTTCTAGGTGACCTTATCTATGTATAATACTATTCCATTCAATTATTCCTATTGAATGGCACTAAAACACATGCTTTAGATTAAACAGATAGAAATGGCACCAAAATAAAGACTATAGAATGGGCAATTAATTCTTATTGAATGGGATCTTTTAGACATATTAAATTGGTAGTGGGAAATAAATAATAGATTTCACACTAGGAACTTGATGAGCCATGTAATTGGTGTACTTTGAACCCCTAAAAACTTGTCTTTGAGCCTCCCATTGATAAAACTATTTAGTCAATCTTTGTATATTTTCCTATTAAATCACTAAGAAACATGATACATATATTATCTGTGTTTATATTAATGAAATAGTTTTTCTTTGTGATTAAGATTCATTATGGTTATCTTTTATATATTTGTTTAATTCTATTTTATGTGCTCAAGGAATGTGAGTAAACATGATTAGCACATAGTAGTTTTGGGTGGTTATACCCCATAACAACTAGGCAATGACATCCCATAGCAACAACATAGTGTTTTGGGTAGTGAAAGCCTATAGATACTAGGAAAAGATCTTGTATCTACTTGAATACTACCATGTTGAACCAGTAGATAATGTCAATAGCTTGCATTGACTTGTAATAGTTATAATGAAATCTTGAGGCTATTACCCATGATGGAAGAATATGTAGAACGTATCTTACATGTCAAAATCATACATATATTATTGAAGGAAGTTGGTAAAGATATTACACAATGGACTGAAATTATGTTATTATTATCTCCCAAATAGAACTTTCCCACTTTTTATTTTCTTATAGCCATAATTGGTAGCATTCTCCTAGACTAGACTTATTCCTAGTTTTATTTTTTATTTTTAACATTTCTTATTAGGCAATAAAAAATGGCCACCTCTGTCTATAATGCATAAGGGACTTAGGGAATGAATAATGGAGTAATAGGAAATTCAAATGTGAACAAAAACATTATTAAAGTTAGTTATCTTTGTAACCATGTTTGTAGCAATATTTTATTATTACATGACTATGAATGAAATCAGTAATTTGAAGTAAAATAATTAAAATGTAAGAGGAGAATTAGAACTCAAACCCAACCAAGAAGGGTTCCCTCAAGAGGATTTGTAGTGAATATCCTAACTCATTATATTATTCAATGAAATTAGTGTACAAGTATTTAATCTATCCTTTGAATTCTACATATTTATGACTCAAGTATTGTAATCAATACATGTAATATTTAAAAAGTTTGAATGATTGTTTATTTATTAGAGGAAGATTCCATCACATTCCATTCAATTCATTTAAATTAATTTTATTTCCTAAAAGTTTTATTTACTTCCATGTAATTTAAATTCATGAAATTTCCTTTATGCAAGTGTGTTCATATCTATAATTGATTCAATTCAACAAGTGTTGCATATATAATGCCAACATCTTGTGAAATCTAAATGCATATTGGTTTTAAAATTAATGAAGGATTTTATTTTATAAACCAAGTGGATGCCCCATCTTGTAATATTGGGTTGTACATATAGAGATTTATATGGGTCAATTTAATTGGTGGTTAAAATTATGCTCTATAGTATAGCACTATTGTCGTGGAATGTGTCATAACACTTGTATATCTAAGACTGATAAATTCATTTGATTTTAAAATATTTAATAATTTTTAAGAATAATTTATTGTTTTATTAATGACATTTCCTACTTTATAGACATAAGTTTCAATTTTTTCAAAAGTAGTTTAGTGAAAAATCCAAAAACACATGGTGTATTAACCTTGTGTATGGCAGGGTTGGTAAAAATATAAAAAGAAGTCTTTTAATTTATGTGAAGAGGGAATGAGACTACCTAGGTATTTTATTTATTATGTGGTTAAATTATGCTATAGGAACATAGTTACAACCTAAAAAACAAACCTTTGTCCTCTTGCATAATAAACAAAAATGTCTAACATTTGAAACGGCTCCGTGTGGACAACATTTGAAACTGGTTTTTTTCCACCAAGTTGGGTCCCCTAAGTGTGACTGGTGAGATCATGGATCCAATGGAGGACACTGTTGGTGGTAGTGCCTCTAGGGATCTGTTCAAAAATTTGGTAGTGGATAGTCCATCCAAAGGATGGAAGAAGGCACTTATAGGAAAAGCATGATGAGCCTCCCTGTTATCTTAGAGCGCACGGCCTTGCATATCCCAGATGATCTGGTGGAGGAAATTATGGCATCCATGGACCTTATGTTGGTATGTAAGTTTTTTCCTTTCCATCCTAGTATCGAAATGATTAGGAAATGGGTTCTGTCTAGGTGGAAAGTTAAGGGTAGTGTTTCGATCACTACCATGGCAAGAGGCCTATTCCTTTTTAGTTTTACGAATAGGGAGGACATGATCGCTACTCTTGCTAGAGGACCATGGCTATATGGCCCGCATTCTCTTGCCCTATGCTCGTGGAAACTAGGATTTGATCCTAACTCAAATCTTAATAAGTTTGCCCCTGCTTGGGTAAGACTGCCAGGGTTCCCTTTGAAATTCTAGGATGAATTTTTTTTCAAAACTATTGGCAATTCTATTGGTGAATATGTCACTACAGATCATACAACCAGAACAAAGTCCAGATGTGTGTACGTTAGACTTTGTGTCAATGTTGAAAAAATAAGACTCTCCCTACGACCATAGAGCTAAACTCTAAATATGGGATCTGGACTCAGCCGATCACTTATGAAAATGCTACCACTTTATGTCAAATATGTAAGAGAAAGGGACATTTAATGACACAATGCACATCAAAGCAAAAGGGGAGGAAATATGATTCCCAAATTGAAGGGGAGGATCAGGCTCTCAATTACAGAAAGAATAGCAAGCAAGAAATAGAGAGTAATGTGGAAAATCACAACATAGAAAAGGGAGAGGAGGAGACATGAAAGGAGGATATCACTAGTAGTGAGGGAAAAATTGTCCCAAAGGAAAATATAGTATCAACTGATAGTCAGAAGGCTATATTTAACATAGCCAACCCTCTAGAAAAATAGAATAATATGTCTAAGGAAGGAGAAAGAGGTAACCTTTTGATAGAGGAAGTCAATGAAGAAGACAAAGTTCTAAGAGTTGGACAGGAATAAGTAACTCCAAAAAGTCCCACTAAAGGAGAAGCAGACCCATAGCTAAATACAAACATTTTCCATGCTCTGGAAGTCGAAGACCAAGTAGGAAACTACTTAGCAATAGGTGTAATAGGACAAAGTGGTAGTAATGAACAGGAGGAATGGGTTACCCCAAAGAAAAAGAACTGAAAAGGTAAAAAATCTGTAGATGTTGGCATTGAGCCTAAATAAGGGAGGCCAACCCTAATAGAAATAAGACAAAGAGAGATTGCTAGGGAGATTGCCAATGGTAAATAGAATACACTGGAGACCCAACCCCCCAAACCCTCTAAATGAGAATATTATCTTAGAACTTGAGGGGATTTAATAGTCCCTCAAAGCAGTTTGAGGTTAAAAACTGCATTTTAGATAATAAATTAGATATTTTATTACTTTAAGAAGTCAAGATGAATGAGGAGAATTTTATGAAAAATTGCTACCTATATATGGCCTAAGGCAGCTTCTTCCATTAGTCCTGCTGAAGGGGCTTCAAGGGGTATTGTCACTATGTGGAATAGTGCTAAAATCTAGGGGTCTCTTATGGCTTATAATAAGCAATTCTTGATTACTAATTTTTCTATGAAATCTTTGAACTAGTCGTTAATCAATGTCTATGGACCGAATAACAAAGCTTTGAGACATAAATTATGGATAGACCTGAGCAATTTTAGGAATAATCCACAGAACATTAGATGGATGTTAGCCAGAGATTTTAACACTCCGCTATACCATTCTAAAAAATAGGGTGGAATTATGGATTACTTGGACAACATGTTTGACTTTGCTGAATTCATCAATGATTGGGGATTATTGGACATAGAGTTGCAAAACCAAAATTTTACCTAGACCAATAGAAGAAGAGGAGATCAAATGATTCAGGTTAAATTAGACAAATTTCTTATATCAAGCAACTAGAAGGATTATCATAATATGCAGGCACAAGCTTTCCCTAGAACCATGTCTGACCACTGCCCGATCTTCCTCAATTGGAGAGAATAGGGACATTCTAGACCTTCCTCATTCCATTTTGAAGCTATGTGGATCAAACACAAAGACTTTAGACAAATGGTGGCCCAATGGTGGAAAATTCCTATTCAAGGTACTCCTATGTTCAGAATAGTTAAGAAACTCCAACACATTAAACAAGAAGTTCATGGATGGAATAGATATAGCTTTGTGTAGGTCTTCTAGCAGAAGAAAAATATAGTGGAAAAACTCAAGGATATACAACAACTGATAGATCAAGGGGATGACTCTGAGGAAACTTGAGAAGAAGAGAATATCCTGTCTTTAGAATGGAAGAATCTTATGGAAAGAGAAGAGGTTTTCTGGAAACAGTAATCCCGTGTTCAGTGGCTTAAAGAGAGGGATATGAACACTACCTTTTTTCATCTCTCAGCTATGAAACATAGGAAAGCCAACTCAATAAATAAGCTTGTCCTAGATAATGGTGACATTATTACTAAGGATAGTGAAATAGGGGACCAAGGCAGGGCTTTCTTTCAGAATCTGATTATGGAAGGAAATAATAATGATAGAATCGATAGACCTATGAATCAATTTATTGATAAAATCCCCTGTTTGATAATAGAAGAAGATAGTCTAGAGATGTTAAAGCCTATATCCAAGGAAGATGTCCATGTTGTTTTATTCTCCATGGGTGCTTTTAAAGCCCTGAGTCCTGATGGCTTTCCTCCTATATTCTTTCAAGAATATTGGGAGATAGTAGGAGCGGACCTCACAGCTACTGTGCATGAGTTTTTTAGATCAGGTAAACTTTTAAAACAGGCTTATAATACCTTCATAGTACTTGTTACTAAAAAATCACAACCTTCACACCTCACTAATTTTAGGCCCATTAGTCTATGCAACACTATGTATAAATTATGTACTAAAATGCTGGTCATGAGGATTCAACCTTTCCTATACAAAATTATTTATCCTACTCAAAAAGGTTTCATCCTAGGCAGGTAGATTCTTGATGCTATGATCACCACACATGAGAATATTCACTCCATGGATAAGAATAGAATCCCTGGGATGGCTCTCAAACTTGATATTTCTAAATTTTGTGATAGAGTCTCATGGACTTTTCTGTTCTAAGTGATCAAAAAATTTGGGTTTAATGATAAAATGACTCGCTTGTTATGGAACATGGTCTCTTCTGCAAAATTCTTAGTGCTGGTTAATGGTGTTTCTAGAGGGTTTTTCTCTCCCTCAAGAGGAATTCATCAGGGAGACCCTCTCTCCCCGTACTTATTCATCATTATAGCTGAGGCACTGGGAAGATACATACAAGCAGATATAGCCTCAAAAAAACTAGTGGGCATCAAATCTTCCTCCTCCCTTCATCCTATGGTGGTACAATAGTTTGTGGATGATACCATCTTCTTTGGCATCTCATCGGTGATTGAAGCTAGAAGATGGAAGAATATATTAAATAATTATGCCAAAAAGTTGGGACAAAGGATAAATTTCTAGAAAAGCAATGTGTATTTCTTCAACACTCCTAATGAACTTAGACATATAATCATTGATATATTAGAATGTGCTGAAGCTGGCCTACCAAATACCTACCTGGGTCTCCCACTCTCAATCAAAGAGGTATCTCCTAGATTTTGGAATGGAATTATGGAAAGAACGTAGAGAAAACTTCTTGGTTGGAAAGGGAAACTACTTAGAAGTGTTGGTAAACTACAACTTCTTCAGGCTTCACTGCAAGGTATTCCTACATACTTCATGTCTCTTTTTAAAATTCCTACGTAATTTGCTGAGAAACTAAAACAAATCCAAAGGAAATTTGTATGGATGAGAATGGAAGACAAACAGAGAATGTCTTTAGTCAGATGGGAAAAAGTGTCTTCTAAAATCTCATGGTGGACTTAATATTAGGTCCATCAGGAACATGAACAAAGCCCTTCTCTCAAAAGTTAGTTGGAACCTGATCCATAAAAACAATGATTGGGTGGAAATAATGTATGCCAAATACATGAATAGCATTAATGATTCCAACTTTCTTCAACAGATGGGATTACCCCAGGGATCTGTGATATGGAATAAAATGCTAAAAAGTAGAAGCCTTCTCAAATAGGGAATTAGATGGAAACTTGGAAATCACCGGCATATTAAATTCTAGGATGATATCTAGTTAAAGGACAAGGCTCTCATCACACAGGGAAACTATGGAGAGATTATTGACTTGACTACCCAATTTTTTGGAGATAGGGTCAGTGATTATATGGAAAATAACAATGGGATGAGGAGCTAGAAAATCTTTTGGATTGCTGTGTGCACCGGCCTGAGCTTTTATCAAGAGTTTGGGAGATCCAATAGTGCGTTCAAGAGATTAGAATCCCTCTCTTTCCCTAGGAGGATGAATAATACTGGTGGCCAGATAAGAATGGATCATTCTCTGTCGAATTTGCTTACCATCTGCTCATTCTTGAAGCTCAAAATAAAGATGTATGGAAAAAGGTTTGGAATCATAAACTTATTCCAAAAATTAACATGTTTTGGTGGGCTGCTGCTCATAACAAAATCCTTACTCAGGATAACCTTCAAAAGAGAGGGTTTACTTTGGTTAATAGATGTTTCCTATGTGGTTCAAAAGAGGAATCAGTTTCACACTCTTTATCCACTATGAGTTTGCCTGAGAATCATGGGGCACAATACTTAACAACATTGGTATTGAATGGGTTTACAATTCTGACCTTAAAGAAGTAATTCTCAGCTGGAACCCAACCTTCACACATCCTTGGCTTATAGAATTATGGAAGAAAGCTCTACCATGTTTGAGTTGGACTTTATGGAAATAGCGCAATCACAAAAATTTTAGGGACACTTCTAGAAATGCTTCTCAGATGTTTAACTCCTTTGCTAAGACAATTATGGAAAGTGCTACAATAGCTCATATTCGTGTTGCGAAGAAACCCATATCTCAAATTAAAATCCAAATTTCAGCCAAATGGAAGGTTTTAAACCAGATCCATGGGTATAATAACTCCAAAATTCTACAGAGACTTAATAATAAATGGATCCCCCCTATACCTAACAGGATGAAACTCAACTTTGATGGGGCATTCAAGTTGGATGGTAAAGCTAGTGGATGAGGAATTATAAGGAATGATAAAGGATTGATGTCTGCTGTCTATGCTAGTGGAATTGGATGCCAGAGCAACAACTACGCTGAAGCAATGATTTTACTATGGGGATTAAAGTTAGCTATATCCCTAGGAATAAGGAACTTGAATATACAAGGAGACTCTAAGATGGTCATAGATGTCGTTAATAAAGCTTCAAAAATGGGAATCAAGTTAAAATACATCATTATTGATATCCAATTTATTTTACAAAAGTTTTTTAAAGTTGAGATTTCGCATACCTATAGAGAAGGCAACAGGGTTGCTGATGCTTGTGCCAACCTTGGGCAGCAATTTTCAGGTTGGAGGGTGTGGTGACAAGGTGTTCATATTCCCTTAAACATTAGGGAGATCATTCAAAAGGAGATGACTTGTGAGGATTGAGGCATATTGATGACCCTAAAAAGACCCTTGTTGATACCCGCGGCTCCTTTGTGAGTAAGAAGGGAAAGAACATAAAGGTTGATGAAGAGGAAGAAAATATTAAAGAGACTATGGAAGGGACCCACAAGAATCTGGGCAGGGCCATGGGGGGCCAAGGTGGAAAATCTCACAAGCCTTCCAAAATTAATAAGGAAGGATTCCCCTCCAGAGTGCGAAGGTCAGGGCAGATTGCTAGTAAATCAGCCCTGAAGGCCAGACTGATTGATTATTTAGAAAGTGCTTCGGAAGAAGCAACCTAGGAGGAAGAGTCTAAGGAGCTAGAAATCCAAGAAATTTTGGAGGACACTGGAGGGAAGCAAGCTACTAGAGATTTTGAGGTTACTGAGGAGTAGGGTGCTAACACTATGGGAACTACTGACAATAAGGGGAAAATGTATGTCGAGGAAGTTGGTGAGGGCACTAAGAATGAGACTAATTGGAAAACTAAAATTGGGGCCCTGAAGGACCGCATTCAGAAGTCAGAGAAGGTCTTCACCAAAGGGCTTCATAATACAATTCTTTTGAACATGTCTATGCTAGAAGTGGTGGGTAATATTGGGTATGCTAACAATGAGAAACTCAATGATCTTATCACATCAATAGTTATGTAAGGGGAGACCTTTCTGACTTTGGTCTTCCCATGGCTTGTGTTTTGTCTTTGTCTGTTGTTCTTGGCTGTGTCGTCGTCTCTTTGAAGGCATTTTTTGTTTGTTTGCCTTCTTGTCTTTTTTGACTATATAGGGTTCGGCCACTAGTTTGCCACCTTACTTTATCAAAAACATAGTTACAACCTAAAACAATTGAATATCAAGTGGAAACACCTAAAGATAATCCACAACAGTAATTAGAAGACCTAGGGACATAAGAGTTCTTGACTAAATCGATAGAATAAGATGGGAAATAGGAGGAAGAGGACTAAAAAAACAAGAAGCAAACACACCAAAAAGAGAACTAAAACAAATAGTATACACACTATCCTAAGAATCACTTGGAAGACAAAATAAGAAACTATTATATACAACTAGCCTTTAATGTCTAATAATCCTATATCAAAAGGAAAATTTTTGTGATCTTCTTCATGTGGTGAATAGGGGTTAGAAACACGATGCTTTTGGGATAATGTTCTTGATTATGAACCTTTTTCTTGGCTGCCAATGTCTTTGGCCTATCTTTAAGTGAACTAACAATAACAAACATGTCTCCTATAAAGATAAATTTATCTTGAATTTCATGGTTTACCTCATGATGCTCTTTGTCTATGATATATACCTCCAATGTGATAGGTTAGAAACAACCTCAAATTCTATTGGCTCCTTAAGCTCTACCTCTTTCTCACCTTGAGGAGTATAATCTCCTTCAAAGATTGATACATCACGAACTTGAATGTATTAGTGATGTTTTTTAGGGCATGTTGACTTGCTAAGATTTTTTCACCTCTAAAAAAAACTTCATTATGTCCTTATAGTGATGTTAACCTACTAATATATTCAAATTCCTTGAATATGTCCAAATAGGACTACCACATGTCATCAAGGCCCTCTTGAACTTGTTTGTGAGATTGAAAAATACTAACAACCATGATGTTTTATTCAAGATTCTTCTCACTCATTATTTTTCCATTTTCATTAGCCAATATATCCATCTTATCATTCTTTTCATGGACTGCATGTTTACTATCCATGCTTGAACAAAAAAATTCTAGTTCTTCTAAAAAGTCAATTTCTTCTTAATCACTTGAAGTGATGTCAACTTCTTCATTCACTACTACATGCTCATCTTGGATTCTTGAATCAAAATTCAACCCATAAAAACTAGATTGGCATTCTTATTTATTTTTGGAGGATAAAAGTTCATATTCCTATGAAAGGTTTAATTCATCATATTTTCTTGTTCTAAACCTGATTTGTCTTCTTCAAGTCTCAAATCATCAAGATTACCTTCTTAAATTTCACTATCAGCTATGATTTCCTTTTCATTTGGAGATATAGCTTCTTCAATTGGTCCCTTGTCTTGTTCTTTAACTCTGTCATTCAATGCCACCCTACCAAAATATTCAAGCTAATCTAGAAAAGCATGGTATAACTACAGCCAAACATATTCAAGTTCATTAGAAGTCTCTATAGCTTCCATGATGAGTTCATATATTCTACTTTCAAGCCTATCTTTTAATAAAACAACTATAACCTGGTCATGCATATCTTCTCCTTCACTAACATCAAATCCATACAAACCAGGCTAATCCACTTGATCATTTATGGCATATTGAAGACTACCAAATGTTAGATAGAAGGTATAAGTCTCTCCTCACCTTTAACAGTTAATTTGTGTTCTTTTGTGCCAAAGAGGATGCCAATGATGATTTATTCATCATACTCACTTGAATTGTCTTCTTCATGGCCTTATTGAGAATCATTTGTAGATACAACTCCATCAAACTTCTCAAGGAATACTACCTCATCATTTTTACTTTACAAATTCCCATTTCTAACTATATTTTCATATTTTGTACTCTTTATAATATATTATCCTTTATATAAGGAGGGGTGGGAGGGAAAGAGAGTTGATTAGCTTGTTTTAAATTTTATAGGGTGTCCTTCTAACTTAAGATTTTGGGAGAATTAGGCTAATTGAAGGATTCTTGGAGAGGTAGAGAAGGAAGTTGTGTTAGGGATGCCACATTATTATTTTTTCAATCCCTAGTCACTCTATATAATTATGAATTAATTTGATTTTCATCGATATCTACAACTTGAGGGGTGATTGAAGGACTTGAGATACTTGAGAGATCTCTTTGTTTGACCTCCCTATGATTCTCTTTTTTCTAAATTTGGATAGGCATGGGAGAAGGTTATTTATCAAGGGTTGGCATGATATAATAATGGGTCATATTACAAGAAGGTCTCCATGGTGGGATGGTTCAAGACTCTTGAGGAATAGTGGGTTAAGCCTACATAGGCATAGGTTTTTATTGATGGTATGTTGTAATTTGGCCGAAATTTAGAGAAATAGAAAGATGAATTAGGATAGAAGAGAGAACATAATACTGATGGTATTGAATTTACTACCTCTCTTCAAGTATTCACCTATTTTCCATACATGGACTTAAGCCTCTTATTTGTAATACCTCATTGATTGATATTTGTTGATTCTTCTTCTCAATAGTTGCCCACTTACTCTTAACCAATTATAACAATTTTATCTCTCCCTAAATGATTTCACTTTTAAATGAAGGGTTAGGGACAATTAAAATAAGTTCCTTTTCTCTATCAATCTTTCTCATTTTCATTTCATATTGTAATAAGGTTTATTTGAGTTCTGATAGGGATTGAGTAGGATAAACATAACCTTGACAAGGTTGAACAGAGGGATAAGTAGGCTACTAAGGAGGCTGAGATGGGGTGGGAGGGGGAATATAACGTTGTTTATAAACTTTGTAAGGTTGGTATGATACTATTTTAGAGATACTTTGGGTGAATCCATGAATGCTATCAATATGATATAAATAATGTGAAGGCATAGACTATGCATTTTGACCAAATGAGTGATGAGAATACATCCCAATTTTTAATTTTTAGACACTTAGAATACTTATACCAGCTTTGTTTCACTTGGAGTCACCATTGATTCTTGTGTTCATGCCTCCAAAGGTTAGTGTATTGAATAACAACATAAAAAAATATTCAATAGATGAAAATTCTTGTCCCACCAGGAATGCCATCACTATTATCACACTAAATTGTAGCCTTGAGGAGGTTTTTCAACACTTCTCACTTAGGTGATGACATGGAGACATCTCTAGGATATGGGTGGCTTAATCAATGAGGTGAATCTATAGATAGGGATATCTCCCTTGATGTTTCACCTTGAAACTAAAATTAAGCCTATTGATTGATTGGTAAATTTAGAGAGAGAAAGTAAATAAAAAAGGAGTTGAAGCATCAAAATTAATACCCTTCACTTACCTATACTATATAAAGAGCATGAACATATGTTGAAACCTATCACACTAACTCAATATGAGCATATTAGCATCAATATTTTAGTTTGAAGGTGCAAATTAAGATAATAACTAAAAATGGATGATGAAGAGGCCTCATAGGA
>JARHVA010004194.1:2500-92500 GCA_037957365.1 Torreya grandis
TAATCGTAAAATTTTCTAAGTTATCTTAACTTATGATAAACTATATTGCAAAAGACCTCTTCAAATGTCATCTCATGAAACTGGTTGGATAAGACACACACATGGAATATATAATACTAACAAGATGATATCTAGACCTTGATATCTCTCAACAACATAACCATGACATTAAGACATTATTCTCAACAAGATTATTTAATGGTTAGATGAATTATTTGCCTAGTTTTGAAAAGTCCTTTGTCATGGATGACTGATTAGCTAATAGTTACTACATCTCTTTCTCTATATGAAGATCCATTATGTATAAAATTTAATGATGGACTAAAATGTTTTTCATATGTGATTTAGTCACCACTATAGATATCAATTAAGAAATTTATTATACCACATAACCCTCAAAATACTCAATGGAATAATTCTAATGGAATGCAATAAAAGAATTTTAGATCTTTATTTGATAGCATGATGTCAATCAAACGAAAATATAAAATGGATGATAACCCAAAAAAAACCATAATATCATAGTGAGATGCTTTAAAACATTATAACTATAGCTCTTAGCTCTGCTAACTCATAGCATTTTAAAAATAAAATCTCATATATAATTTCTATCCAATCTTCAATCAAAAGAGTCTCTTTACATAATCTTAGGAGCATGTTTATATAGCTACCAGATCCTCCTACTTACACTATGTTATTTTACCCTACTAACAACATGAACTCACTTTGGTGAGTCTAAAACCTTAAATGCCACAATATTAAATATGCTCACATTAACAAAGACCAAGAAACATTATAACTCAATGTGTCCTAAAATAGGTCACAAACATTATTAGACGTATCCTTATCAAATTCCAACACTTTCAAAATTAAATTCTAATTAGTCATCATTGGCACCAAATAAACATCAAGTCACACAAAAACATACATTTTTAAAATTATAAAACCTATTTATCATGAATCTTATGTCTACTCAATAATGATAAATAACATTATCACTATTATTTCAAATAACATGAAACTTGATGCATAACTTTCATAATGGATAATATATGATCCCAATAAATACATCCTACTCCTTTATCACTATGATGAAGAATAATCTCAAATAAATAATCTACTTTGGCGAGTGTCATAGATTGATAAAAACATACATAACATCTTTACACATATATGGGGTGATAATATATTGTTACAATAGCTCACATTAGGCTTCTTATACTCCATTAGACACTAATTAGATATAATATTGAAATAAAAGATACATAAATAATTATTTACATATGTGTACTTGTAAGCAACATTGATGTGCTTGAAGGAAAAATAGGTGTGCTTTCAAGAAACACAAGGGTGCCTACAGTAAACACACATTTACATTAATAAGGCACTCACAAAAGATAATACAAAATAACACAAAGATGACATCCTATATTGGATTACTATGGTGTGTTCCATCTTGGTGTCAATTTTTTGATCCCCCCTTAAGCTCATCCTCAAGACAATAATATTTCCAAGAAGAATATCCATATCTTTAATGCATAAATACAAAAAACAATGTTGAAAATTTTATCCTAGACGACCTCCATTTAATAAATCCAACATGAAATCAATTATAAATTCATCCTCCCATATGATGAACCAAAATATATAAAATTATTTTGTAACTAAGGGTATCTAGGTTTGAATAATTATCAAACCATCATCATGCTTAAGATAACTTTGGTTTTTAATATTTATATGGCCTCTTTTATTCTCATTTTGGACCAATTATCAACTCTAGCCAATATTTTGACATCTTCAATTTTAACGGGATGTTTTTTATTGTGAGAATTATTCTCCAACATAGATTTATGAGTTCAACTATATCTTAGGTAGGCACTATTCTATTTAACCCTTGTAATAATTGATCTCTAGTTTCACCAATGTATGTTTCTCACAAGCATAAGGAATATGATACACACCTTTATGTGATCCTGGTCAATATGATCTTTTACCGATCTTAAGAGTTTTTAATGATATTTAGAGGTAAGAAGATAGTGTTATTGTTATTTTTCCTTATATTTTTGGTAATATTTTTAGTAATGCCTTATATGTAGGGTATAATACCTTTTTTATTCTATGTCATTATCCTTGATAGACCCTTGAGTTATCAATTGTTTACTCTCTACTTTGGTGAAATCCTTATTGATTTGTGAAGTGGTGTATCCAGTACTAAAAATCATAGTGTATATGTTCCTTTTCATTTTCAATGTGATATTTATTTTAGATCCTTATGGATCTAATAATCAATGTGTTTATAATCCCCATTTTATGGCTTAGGTGGTGGTGAGAATTCACATGTAGGTATTAGTTTGTATGTGTTTTATTGATTATACATTAGTAATACTATAAATACACATGAATTTGAACATTATTTTATTAAACCTTTATTCAAAAACTCTTTAACTTGTCTTTGAACCTCTACATTCTCTTTTAGAGTCAATCTATGTGTAACTTTTTTTGATAAAGTTGAACCATGTATCAAATCCATGTGATGACTTATACTTCTCATTAGTGAGAATCCATATAGAAGACTAGTAGATATAATCTCCTCAAACTCTCTTAGTATCTCATTTACTTCATGTGATAATGTTTCTTATTTTTCAACTTCTTGCGTTGACTTATAAATTAATGCATAACACACCCTATTTTATTTCATTCAAAAATAATTTTTCTAAAATCATCAACATATTTGGAATTTTTTATACTTATTTACACTTATCCTTCAGAGGAATCAATTTATTGATTACTCCATATTTCAATAATTTATAAGTGTTAACATGAGCATCATGATGTGTTGGGTGTTCAAACTGCTAAGGCCTTCCAAGTAGAATATGACAAACATCCATAGACATTATGTCATATAAAACCTCATATTTATAAGTCTAAATTTAAATACTTATCAGACATTATTCATTCACCATAACTTGATGACATTTCTTTAAATTAAGCTTGTCTACATTTTTTTGTGAAATAATATTATATGTGCTTCCACTATCAATAATTAATTTGAAACACTTACCTTCAGACATGAAAATTATTCTAAACCAATTCTTTTTGTGTAAGACTATTTTCATCTTTTTCATGTTTCAAAAATACCCTCTTCATCATGAGATATTTTCTAGTACCTAGTTCATTTAAATTATGAATATATGCAACATTTTATTCATCTAATTTTGTGATATGAGTACTTATCTCATTTATTATATTTCCTCTAGTATGCGTATGAGGACACTCAAATTCTCTATGACCAGACTCACCACCTCTAAAACATGTTCCATTGAATCCATGACCTCTACCTCATACATATGTATGGAATCCTCTTCCTCTAAAATACCTCTACCTCTCTAGGTGTTATCACTATTATACTACTAGTTTCTTGGTTTTCCATTTTATGTTTGAATAAAATAACCTATGTTAGTTCCACATCCACACATGAATCTTCCTCTTCCTATTGATGTTTCTCCTTGTTTTCTTAACAAAATTTCCTCTACCTTTAGTGCTCACTAATAGTATTATTAAATAGATTACAATTTGATCATACCAAACCCATCTTGAATTGATATACACAATCCATTAACATATCTTGAAATATTACCAATATCATCTTCCACATGAGCCACTTTGATAATAAGTCTACTATACTTGTCATTGTATTATTGGACACTCATATCCCTTTGCTATACATTTTGGAACTTATTGAAAAAAATCATATTATAATCCACATGAATGAATTTATATTTTAGCTTGGAAAAAAATATATTATATGTCTTGATATTTTATTTACATTTGTGTATTCTTTAATATTGTTTATGTTCACACCATAAAGATGCATGACCTTTCAAATTTTCACCAAAAAACTTAACCCACTTGGGATCTTCCATTATTTTATAATAAAAATATTTATCTAACTCATTAATCTAGTCAATGATATCTTTATGACTCAAAACTTCTAAAATAAATTATTAGGGTCCAACTTCAATTTACGTGTCATTCTTACAACTCATAAGAATATATCTTTAGGTTCATCAATATCTTATTTTGCATTTAGATATTTAAGTACACATTCTACAATATGTATGTCACTTTAGTCATATAATACTTTAAATCCATGATGATGTGAAATTTACATATGTACCATTATGGCTTGCATTTCTCTTATCACTTTTTCCATGTCTACTAATCTAGGTGATCTAACTAGTCAGGCTATTCTACCACCTAAGCCTCTTCTATTTTCCATTTTCTCATAAATGAAAGATCTTGAAATAAAATGATGATATGATATTAAATTATTATTTTAGATAAAATTATTACCTACACCTTACACCTTCTCCCCAATGATCTTGATGGAAAATGCCTATAGCTACTTTTTACCCACACTCATAAATTAATAAATAAATAATCAGCAATAAAAGACTAAAACCTTGCTCTGATACCAAATGATCTAGTTGGTGTTTGGGATCTCAATTAAGAAATTCCTTGTACCATGTATTCCTTAGAATACTTAGTGGAATATTTACAATGGAACGTAACAAAAAAAAATTAGACCTTTATTTGATTTCAATCAAAAGGAAATATAGTAGGTAAAATAAATCAAAAACACCACAATATCACAATAATATGAGTTAAAACATCATATTCATAAATTTTATCTATGCTAACTTGTAATACTAAAAAAATAATCTCTATATATAATCTCTATTCATTCTCCAACTAGAAGAGTCTCTTATGATAGGCATAGGGGCATGATTATATAGACAAAAGACCCAAATACTTAAATTAAGTGCTTTTACCCCACTAACAACATTATCTCACTCTAGTGATACTCAAACCTTAATTTTCACAAATATTAAATATACATGGATCATTAGTAACATAGGTGTGCTTAAAATAAAGACATAACTACACTAACAAATCACTCGCAAAGGATAATGTAAAACAACACAAATATGATTAACACAACAAATAAGTCTTGAAAATAATCACAAAAAAACATATGTATGATAAGAAATGTATGCAACACAACACTTAGACAAATTAATAACAAACACATTTTTGGTTGATGCAATATTGTGCATGAACCCAAATGTTCTTGCATTAATATGATACCATGTATATTGAAGAAATTTCTAGAGATTATTCCTATAAGAAATATTTTTAAGAAACTATTTTTTATTCTCCACTCCTATTCCTTTATTTCACATTAATATAACACTTCACATAATATTTTTAAGTAAATTTATAAGAGCCCAAAATCTCTAATTCTTATTCATTTTCAAAAATGGATTTTATCACCTTAGAGCTCGATGGATAAACTTTCAAGCTTAAGAAAATGTTTGTGGTCAAATACAATTATTATGTTCCTAAAAAACTCAATAAGGTACATAAAATATGGGAGAGTGATATACTTGAGGTCAATTTTTAAATTTAAAAGATGCATCATTAGACAATTGAACAATATAAATATGAACTGATATAAATTTTAATTCTATCCATTTTCCTTTATATATAAGTTTTTTATTTTTGTTTATTTTATCTATTATATTTACTTGTTTTCGTGTGTGAACTTCATTAAGTAAAATGATAGGTTTTCCCTTCCAATTCTTGGGTCTTTAATCATATTTATCATTTTCCCTTAAATGTTTAAAATTACCATGATCCCCCTCTTAAATTTTTAGAGTTAAAATTTTGCCTATCTCCATTACAATGGTGTGGAAAAAAAAAGAGTGATATGAATAAAGTTTAACTCTAGGGAAATAGATCTTATTTATTTAGAGAAATTATATAATACCAAACATTCTAAATTTGTGAATAAATTGATGAGTATATGATTGTTGATAATAGTGATGTACATAAGGATGTCTAAATGGATCTCATTATAAAAAAATATAATTGATAATCAAAGTTTTTTGAGGTTGATTATGCTCCTACTCATGAATCAATTTATATTCATAGAAATGGCACTTTTTCTTATAATTTTTTTTTTATGTGGGATAAACTAAAAAAATATAATGATATGATATGTGGGTTTATGTTGAGAGATCAATTCTATCTACATGGGCATGAGAAATTTTACTGTGTATAACAAAAATGGAAATTAAAAAAGGATTCAACACTTTGTATGATTGGTGTAATGCACATAATTTTAAAATCAAGATTTTTTATTGTTAAAAAAGAAAAAAGAAAAAACTATAGGAGAAGTAATTATAATATATGAATCAATGATGAATAATGTGGTAGAATATTTTAAGGATATTGAGCTAAAAGTAGAGGCAAACCTCACTTTGAGGTAATTTCTATAGATCATGGTCATAGTGTGGATTCATTGTGAGGTTAAATATGTATGTTAAAGTGTTGAAATAATAGATTGATGGAAGTAATACCAAAGTTATTAAGTGGATTTTTAAATATATAACTAGTTACATCACCCAGGTACATGGAGGAAAATAAACATTATAAAAATAAGGCATTGGGTTATTTGACCAATCCCTATATTTAAATTTCAAGTGAATATCAAAAATTTTACATTTCATTTAGTGAAAACAATGATATCAACACTTCAAGGTTAAGTATACTTCATAACAGTCATAAATCACAAGATAATAAATTTATGTGTATTATTTTGCATGATTTCAAATAAAAAATGAAAGCCTTAAATTTTATTTTAAGTAGTGAAAAATAAGAAAACTTTGTACCTAATGCAATTTATTTTTTTGAATTAATATTTTTATATATGACCTTGTAAAAAAAAGGTAAGATATATCGCTGAGCAAAATATAGAATTTGATGATGATATCCTTCAAAGATTAAACTAATTTAGAGAAAAAATAATAGAATGTCTCTTATAACAATTATTTGATGAAGATGTATGGTAGATATTACTTAAGAATAATTTGTTATAATGAATTCTAGTGGTAGAAAACATATACATACCAAACTTTCCAACAGAGATGTATCTTTTGTTGCATTGGATGAAAATACTTTATCAAAGAAGATTTTTTTCTTAAATAATAAAATTATTTTTTCACATGAGATCTCATATCAAAAAATGTTACAAGACTTTCAAAATATAGTTGAATATTATTTATATCATATAATTGGGTTAATATGTGTAAATGTAAAAATATACTAACACAAAATATTACAAGATGAATATTATCAATTCTTAAAAATTATCATTTTCATAAGGGACATGTGAATACTCTATATATAGAGGATTTGGAGAAGAATAGAGAATATAGATAAGATTATAGAAAGGAATGTTTTAGAGTGGAATCACTATCCTGATTGAAAGAGTCTAGAAATATTTATCTCTATTGACCACTAACTCATGGAAAATTATAGAATAAAAATTATTCCAACATCCCCCCACTCCTTAATGTTTATTTTGGTTGGATTGTCACAGTTTTATAATACAGGTCCTATAAACATGGCCTAATTAGTTACCCATTTACAAAGAATATTATATTACCCAAGTTTTCATATGCATTTATTTAAGACAAACATCCATGAGATGTAGCATGTCTCAAAATTATTTAAATTTAACTATAGATAATGCTTTAGTAAATGTATTTATAATTTGGTCTTTAGTTTAGAAAAAAATTAGCTCCACTACCTTTTCATTTATTAAGTCAAAAACAAAGTGATGATGCACCTTAATATATTTTGATCTAGCATGATATATAAGATTTTTTTGTAACTTGACAATGCTTTGATTATCATAAAATATAGTAGTTAAATGATATTGTGGTAGAATAACTTGCTTAAGTAACATTCATAGCCACATAACTTCTTTATATGAATTTTAAGAACTGATATTTAAAAAAAAAACATTATATGAGAGTAACAGTGTAGGATAATTATTACTACTCCATGATATTTTACTTGAACCAAGGTGAAATACATATCCCAAAGTTGATTTTCCATCATCTACATCACCTATATAATTTTAATGAGTATAACCTACTAGAATATGTTGATCTCAGTATTTATAGTAAATTCCAATTTAATATTCACCTCTGATGTAATTTAGTAATCTTTTGGATACTATCCAATGGTAAACATGAGTATTTTTCATGTACCTAGAAATAGTGCTAGTTGTACATGAAATATCTGGTCTAGTGATAATTAGTTATTAAATATTACCAACAAGTTGATGATACAATGTTTCATCTACTTTCCTTAAGTTAGAGATAACATTTAATTTCAATTATAATTCATAGTTTACTAACTACTTTATAGTCAAGTATCCTAAATTTTATTAGTACATTAAAAGAATATTTGGATTGAGAAAGCAATATTTTACCTTCTTTTTTTTATACTTGCATACCTAATAAATAGTGACTTATCCCTATGTCAGTTGTCTCAAAATATTTTTTTGAGTTGTTCCTTAGTGTCTAAAATGTATTTCGTATGATCTATAATAATTATATTATAAACATAACAATATAAGAATAATAATTTAACCATAACTTTGATTTACATACATATCTAGATCAAATTTACTTCTTTTAAATCCTACTTCTATAAAAAATTCATTTATTTTAGAGTATCATGCCCTTGGAACTTGTCTAAGACCATATAATAACTTTATAAATCTAAAAAGTAGATTTTATTCAATAGGATTAACAAATTCTAGTGGTTACTTCATGTATATTTATTCCTTTAATTCACCATGTAAAAATTAATTTGTAACATCCATTTAATTAGTTTTCCATCCATATTTTCAGCCAATGAAACTATCATATGAATGGAAGTTATTTTATAAACTAGATCAAAAAATTTAGTATAGTAAATACCTTATTTTTGTGAAAAAACTCTATCCACCATCCTTTCCATGTTATCTTCCACAGATCCATCTAATGTGAATGCTATCTTGTAGGTCCACCTGCTATCAACTAAGTTCTTTCATGTTGTAAGAGTTGACAACTCCAAAGTTTCATTTTTCATCAGAGAGTTATAATCATCTTGCATCATTCATTCCTATTTATATTTTCCTTTTAATTCCTCATATGTGTTTACATCATCAAATTGTATCACCTTAGTCATAATAACATAATTATAAATAATATGTTTAGGACATTTTTGGTAGATTTATTGGATACTTATTATCTTTCATGAGATTTTATTGTGACTTTAAATCAATGCCTCAATTTTAATCTCTCTTTATTTTGTAGAATATTACAAACCTTCACTTGATTAATTAATATTAGTAAATTCATATTATTCAACCAATATTATAATATAAGATGTTTTAGTGGAATCATCATTATTAGTAATGATGTCTTCATCAAACCATACATTAATTTTGATATGGATTTATTTAGTTTTAGGATTATATAACTTTCATGGTTTTGATTCCTCACTATACCTAATCACTATGTACTTTCACTTTTGTTATCTAACTTTATTCCTTTTATGATAAAGAATATGAGCATATGCATTATAACCAAATAATCAAAAGTGAAAGATAGTGGGATTTATAAAACCCCATGCCTTTTTTTGAGTTATATTCATGAATTCCTTATTAAGGGTCCAATTATGAATATAAGTACCTATATTAATTATTTTAGACCAAATTTAACTTCTAAATTTATAGATTATAATATACATCTATCCATTTCAATTATAGTTATATATATTTTTTTGCATCCCTATTTTATTGAGGTGTGTAAGAAATAATATATTCTTTCTTTATACTATATTTAAAAAAAATTAGGATAGATTTATATATATATATTATATACCCCTATCTATCCTTATTATCCTTTGAGAACTCACACTTTTATTTCTAAAACTCTAAAATATTTTAATTTATCAAACACTTCATTCTTCATCTGATGAAAATATACCTAGATTCTTCTACTTTAATCATCTATGAAAGTAACAACATACCTTGATCATAAAAGAAAAGTTTTAAATAGACCCATGACATAATTAGAAACCAAATTTAAATGAGTTATTTTATCTCCAATAGTTTCCTTATTGGAAGGTTTCCACATGTTGCTTTCCCATAGCAAATCCTTCACAAATAACATGTCTTTGAGATATTTTTGGAATCCCATACACCATGTTTCATTTCTTCATTAACACGAGACTTTGATAACTAATATGTCACATTCATTCCTTTCATAATCTACACATGTCATTAGTATTTTCAATAACATACATATGTATTTCTTCACTCCTAGAGGTGAAGTATTTAAATTTATATAATCCATTTCAACTTTACCAATGATAGTGACATTATAGTTATCATTCACATATTTTATTAGACATTTGTCATTATATAACTCTATCTTATATCCTTGATTTGAAATTTGGAACATCAAAATAATATTTATTTATAAGTCTAGAACTAACTTCACATTTTTTAACACACCATCATCAAATTTAACATTTTTAGTTCCTTTAATTTCTAAAACACTATTATTTCCAAAGATAATATTCTCTTTATAATTATCACTACTTAATGAATAAAACTATTGTTGTATATGGGACATGTGTTACATAACACCATAATAGATGACCCAATAGTTATTATAAGAACTATTTTATTTGAGAAAAACACAAAGAATTACATTTGGAATCATAAAATTTTGAGAGTTTATTTATTTTAAATTTTGCATCATTGATATTCTCATAGATATGATTTGTTTTGTGACCTAACTTACCACAATAATTACATTTTCATTTGGGCTTATCTCCTTGATTATCTTAATTCTTAAATGAGTAATTCTTGTTTTCATGCTTCTGATTCCTATCTCTTTAATTACAATGATTGTTTTAAAATTTATTTTTGTTTTATTTTCATTTTATCACAAAAACTTGAGAAATATTATTGAAATACTCTTTTTACATGATAGATGATTATATTCATTTTATTATTTGTCACATAAATCTTGAATTTTTACATTTGTTATTTTTTAGTAGTGTCTTATCCTATTATAAATGGTGGATAGGACCCATGAATCATTTGCAATATTATTTGAAAAAAATATTAATCATTAATTTTCATTCCAAGATAATCTTATTTTAATTTATATTTGTTATGCGAGGTACTAACTCTTATGTATTTGAGAGTATCATATTATGCAATTTTTTAGTGAGAGTTAGAATCCATACATCACCTAGATTATCATACTTATTACTTAAAGTGTCCCATGTATTTAATCCACTTATTTCATTACAAAAATTTGAAAATAACTCATTCAAGAGTGCAAGCATTATCCATACCACTGCCATAATTTCCTTGATCATTTTTAGGATTTGAGGGCCCTTTTTCCACATCACTAATAAGATCATAAGAAATTATAAGGGTTAGAAACATCTCCATACAAGACATTTAATAAAAATAATTTTCATATTTAATTTTATTTCTGGTAAAGGAATACCACTAGAATCTATAATGAGAAAAATATTTGTAAAATAAAATGATTGTCTTAAAACCTTCACATAAAAAACCTATATTTTTCTAGGTTTATAGTTCTCTTAAAAAACATTAAAAAAAAGTTATCTTAAACCCACTTTAACTCCCACTTCACTCTCATTCAATATAATGCATCTCAGGGAATAAACCATGTGAATGTTTAAATAACCATTAGAATATTTACTTTCCATTTCAATAAAGACACATCCTTTTAATAAATGTAATGAACACTTAAGTTTAACACTTATTTTGTGCTTCAAAATCCATGTAAATAAAATTTTAACTTTTAATGATTTAAAATGGATGTGAGATTGAAATTAAATCTAATTTGACTTTATTAGATTATATACCTCTTTTTTTTTTCTAAAGTCCCCGCTTGTAGATCTAAACACTCCTAATCCAAACACTCCATCTAAAAATTATTAATTGAATAAAAATGTGTATAGATAAAAAAATATTCATTCAAAAATTTCCATCCACTTAATTTTTGTTGAAAATGGTTATAACTATGGATATTTTTTTAAGAAGTAATTTTTTTTGGGTTTAATAAAAGGCATCAAAGATAAGAAAAAAATCACCTAAAAAATTTATGGTTGGGATTAAAGAGGATATCAAATCGAAGATAATTTTGGGCAACTTACTCTAATAACATATTAGATAAATGGGCCTATGTATGGAAATGCACGAATATATTAACACATAATATTACAATATTAATAAGATCAGATCTGAAAATACTTGATTAGATGAGATAGCTTTGAATTCTTTATTTATCGATGATTTATATAATTCTAGAAAAGAAAACAAAGATTTTGGATAAGAGTGTTTTAGAATGGAACCACCATATTAGTTCAAAGAGTCTAGAATTATCTAACTCTATTGAGCATGAACTCATGGAAAAGTATAAAATAAAAATAATTCAAATAATTTATGTCCAATGCATTATATCATTTTCATAAATAATTATGTGGATCATTGAGAAATGCCTTGAAAAAACCTAAGAATAAAGTTTATATACATATAAAAAATATATGAGAGTGTCATTTTATATTTTTTTTAGTCATTATTTTATCTTATTTGGATTTATTTTTCTAAATAATACAAAACATAGAGACTAATTCTTGTTATATAATGTATGTCTAAATTAAACAAATCTAAATGTCATAATAGCGTATAATTGATTTTTTTACAATTTCTATTTACAAAATGACCTAGAAGATAGAGTACTTAACTTTTTAAGTTTCTAATGTGTTATGTGACATTGTAAAATCATGAACTAAGATATGCAAGGCCTTTTTTTTTACTAAAAAAAAATTGAAACTCAACATGTTGAGTCTTGTATTTCTTGGATGCCTATGGAAACTTGATATGTGTGCTCTACCCAATTTTTATACGAGATATGAACTGATATTTGATAGTTTGGATTTATGTGACCATGTCTATAAGTGTTTACTATGTATGTAAATACCTTTTAACCTAAAAAAACAACTCTATTTTCCTTATCTTTTCCTCAAAATCATATCTTTCAGTCTTGCGACACATGTGACCTAGAAAAAGGGTTTAAAAAGGATGGGTTGAGCTGACCTCAACCAACCACCACTTAGTGGATAATGATTTCATATGTTCAAATAATCCAAAGAGGGGTAAAATCACATGTATTTCTCCCAAATTATTTTGTGTGTGAAATAAACATAATATTAACATGCAATGCAATCCTATGTATAAATTTAAATAGTTGAAAAATTGTGATTTTGACCTTATAATGGTGTTCAAACTTAGCTCAGGGCCTACTTATTTAAGGGGTTTTATATAAAATATTTAGGTTAGTTAATCCATATGTTATTTAATGATATACATATGATTTTTAGATAGAAATAGGATTATGATTGACATGATTATATAGTTGATTGTTTGTGTAATTTCCTTCTAAACTGATAATGCAAAATGTATGGGTTAACCCACAAGAAGGATTTGAATTATATAAATTAGACATTAAATGGAGTAATATAACCATTAAATGTAGTGAAAATGAGTCTATTCAAGGTATATATCTCTAATACTTGGATCCATATATCTATGGATGAAGTTGTCTAAAACATAGGGAAGAGTGATCTAGGATTAGGAAATAGTTAGAGTAAGGTGATGAAATATTTAGGAAAAGACTAGGGAGACCTTATGTATGGATAATGATAACATGGTAAGGTAGGTAATATAGATAAGTTAATGGATAAGAGATAGTGTGAGTAATATTAAATTATGCATGTACAATTCATGCATAGCAAGGTTTGGTAAAAAATAACATTATAAAGTGTTTAATACCAAATACAAGTTTCTACATCCACCACCCTTTTATTATAGTAATTTAAAGTTATAAATTAAAATTATAAATGAGATACATAAGTATAACTATAGTGGTTGTGCTTATATACACTAAAATTGGTAATTAATAGTTTAAAATATCAACTTAGACTTGCATTCACCCCACATGACTTGTGTGTATAAACATGACTCTCATTCACCATTATCTCATAGTATCATGCCTTATATTGGTCTTAACCTTCCCAATTTTATTTAATTCATTAATAAAAAACCTCGTTATCTATGTCAAATAAATTATTTATCTTACTCATACATCTCTAAATCACTAGATCAATCTTCTTGTCTACTAGATGGCAACGTCAAATTAAGAACATACCATTTAATGGTACAATTTGATTATGATGATTTTACCACATACCAAAAAATAATTAGAATTCAAATTTAAATCCTTCCTATGGATCAAACCATACATTTCAAATGTTATTTTAATGAGAAATTACCTAGAGTGTTACATATAAACAAAAAATAGGCATAAACATATTACCAATCTAGAAAACACATATCAAACCTATTCAAACACTTGAACATTAAATATTAATGCCTGATTTCTCCTAATTTGAGTATTAGTCACTAAGAATAAGTCTTTAACAAGTATTAATCAAGAAATCACATAGAAAAACTATTCAAACACTTGAACATTCAAGATGAATGCCATATTTCTCCCAATTTGAATATTAGTCACGAAAATAAGTCCTTAACAAGTATTAATCACTCAAGATCCAAATCAATATTTTCAATTTTTAAATATCAATAGATATATAAAATGTTTTATGCATTCAATGAACATTATCACACAAATTCACCTAATGAAGAGATATGCATGAAATTTTACTTCCCTCTTTAGAGTATTGCATATGTAGGAAGTACTAAACCAATTAATGATGAGTATTTGATGTCAACTAAACCCACCTTCATTCCCGTTTATAGGCATATTTATATCATTTTAAGTGTAACTATGGTTTTAAGTGAAGGATAATGATATATATGAGTTGCATGTATTGTAAAATGTTAGGATCACATACATAAATAAAAGAGTAGACACACTTGCTTGTATTAAATATAAGACCAAAGTATGGATAACTAAAAGGGTCTAATTTGAAAAATAAAACCCAATGATAATGACCTAAGGCTGATAATATGTTTTGGGTGCACACAAACCTTTAGATCCTAATCTAAATGACCTATAATCTAGTTTTCCATCCTTCCTACTACATTTACCCTATCTAAGTCCTATGCAAAATAGAAAAATTATAAGTATTTTATCCACTTTGGTAATTTATATACTTAGTAAGTGTAATTTTTAAATCATATACAACTTATTACATTAAACACTAATTCTTAAATGTCACATATTATAATTTGAATTATTTATTATTTAGGGTCAACATTAATCTAAAATAAGGTAAAATAATGTTCATGTACATGTTGAGTGTTGTGGTTGTTCCATGTAAAACTTGCAATGAAACATGCAAAAATTAATATGTATTTATGATATAAATTCTAAATTAAAATAATAAAAATATTTAAAATTGAAATAAAAATGAATTTATACACTTGTATGCATGAAAAAAGTTATAATAAATTTCATTATAGAGTTAGTGGAGAATGGGATGATTATACCCTATGGAGATGCTAGTGTAAAAACCATGGGTTGGGAAGAATATACCCAAACCCTCATTGGGTATTTGAGAAGCACTTAAAATTTAAGTCTTGAAAAACCTAAACTACACTACTTATTATATATTATAAGAATGGGAGCATAATGGGTTATAATAAATTTGAGTATATAAGTAAAATTTCTAAATCTTTCATTTTAGGTGGATTTATGATTCAATATAAGTAAGGTCTAAATGCAATTATATAGAACTTAAGTAAATATGAGTAAATAATAGTGTATAAATTATTAAATATGCCATGAATATGCCCTTAATATGATAAATTTTTAAATTTAAGTCATATAACCTATGAAAAAATATCATAATATATGTAAACTATCAACATATGCCACATTCCTCTAATTTGATAACTTATGTTATTTGATTCATCTAATCTATGTGATAATATCATAAAATAAGTGAATTATCATCCATAATCTTGTATAATATCTAAAATATTCCTTACATATGCCCCCAATTTATGTCAAATCTATGATAATTTATGTAAATCTTGTAACAACCTGTAGATACTCATATTTGGTACATGCGTAATTTCATAACATGTTTTCATGGTTTTTACATACATATGTTTTTTGATATAGAGTTAGATATCTAGTGACACAGTCTCATATGCACATCTTCTATTCCATCTTATTTAATTTGATTTATCTTCATGTTGGGCATACTTTATATAAAATTACCCTTTTATCCAATGCATTTTGGGGATCCCTGCCTATGTTTTCCATCTTTTTGTATTTTTAGCCCCTAGACACCTATGTATGTGTTTAAATCTTATGTTGATGCAAGTGTCCAACTATGATGTAAGTGTATAGACTTATATTTTAAACTTATTTCATTTTTTTTCTTTATGTCCATTTGTTTTACCCATTATGTTTATATACTATTGGCTTTCCACATGCTACTAGTTCCTAATTCAAAATCAAGAGATCTATATATATAAAGGCTATTATTTAAGTACACCACCTAGAAATTTGATGAAGAAAGTTTCCAATTAGAAATTAATTTATATTACATGATATTAAATTTAATTACATTAATTAAATAAATATTTTAAGTATTCAAAAAGATCAATCTACTCTTACATTACTTGTACTAAGGGTCACAATAGGAGAAAGAACATATAAGTACATGATAAAAAATCCACACGCATGCCTAAGAGGGAGAATAACATGAAAGTATGAGGCCCTCTTTAGAGTAGTGGCTATGTAGGCAACGCTTAGAAAAAACTAGGGTTGTTAGGGTTAACCTGACTCATGTGCTAACCCATTTTTACCAAACATAACTAGAACTATCATGAAGGACCAAATAGGTATACAAGTAACAATTCAACTTCATTATAAATTTGTATCTATTCATATACATGCCTTGGATTGGACACCTATGTAAAAAATAGACACATGCATTAACATAACTATCTAGGATTGATGCAAGTGTCTTGGGGTTAAAATAAGTAAAAACAAAGAGTGAGTAAATCCTAGGGCTTGATCACTATCCTTAGATTATTCTAAATAATTGTCATAGTCTAGAGAAGAGCATAAAATAAGATATGTTCCCTTTATCCCATAGTTTCCTTGTACTTATTATACTTTATTACATATGTCTAAATAAGAAACTTCTTATAGTTTGGAATATATCATTTAATTTTCAATATTATCATATCACATTTAATTTTTTCTATTTATTTACGTGTGTTTGTGTAAAAACCCAAAAAGTAAAAAATATTCTCATGAACCCAATCTTTGATTTTTGAACCAAAGCCTCATTGTATCTAGGGTTTTATACTTATTTCAAAATTTATTTCATATCTATATACTTATTTTTTAGATATGATTTATTTCATGGTCATAGCTAAAGGAATGCTTATTTATAGCCTTTCTCTAGTCCTTGTGCTTACTTACTTTTACATTGGGTTTAATGTTAAAATCCTTATGGAGTCCCTTATTAAAATACATGCCAATACCCATCATTTTGATATTTTTTAATTTTTTTATTAAGGGTAAAATTGAGTGTGTTTAATAGTCCCACAACTAGATACAAATGAGAAGAAATATATAAAAAAGAAATCTCTCAAAAAAATCCTCTACTAGTGGCACATATAGAAAAGACAAAATAACATAACCAATCAAGGAAACACCCAACATCAAAATAAACACATATCCAACAAATAGGGAAATAAATACCACATAAGGAAATCACATTTTAAATGCAGCAAACATAGATCTATCTTGTCAAAGGAAAATGACTTCAAAAAACTAGAGCTTCATTAGAGAAATGGACCCATATAAGAAATAAAATAGAGAAAATGAATGATATTATCCTAAACTCATGCTATATGGGGTTTAATAAGAGACCTTAAAATTGAATGAAACATGCTCTTTGAAATATATATACTTTCCAAATCAATAACCAAAAACAATAACACAAGTTTTTTCAAATGGACCCCAATAACCAGAATCTGAAACTAGCTTAGTAGAAGAAAAAGTCTTCTAAAAAGATCTTGAGTTTCACTAGATAATTATATTTGAACAAAGAGTAAATTATGTAATGAGCCATAACCCAAAAAAACATTATATTCAAAATAAGTAATCACATGTCCAAATACACCATGAAACCACCTCCTTAAAGCATAGAATCTTGAATATCCATGGAACAAGGCCACAAAGGCCTCAAAAGAGTAGATCTACTCACACATAAACTATGACATTTGGTAATCCATATAACATCCTTCATGTATCAAATAATAATTATCTATAATTCCATCCATAGGGTAGAATCCCTAAAATATTCCAAATTCCTTGAGCTATGGATCATAACCATCACCATAAAACATAATAAAGTAAAAAAGAACAAACTAGAGTACAATAGAAATAACTTATAAATAAATTAAAGTTAAATACAATGAAGTCACACAAGAAATAGATGATCTACATGGGGAAAATATATATTCACAAGGATTTAAAAAGAGGGTTTCAAGATAGTAACATGAAATGGCCAAAGTTCACTCCCACTCCTACTCTTAGATAGTTTATTATTGTTTTCAATGAATGATGTCTTGCATATGAAGATATTATGGCATGTAAAAAATAGGATTAAAAATATTAATTTTTAAATAACTAATAATTAAAATTCAATTATAAATGAACATATTAATGATCACAACTTTTTTTCATATGATTATGAATGTGACACTATTCCTCTAAGGTTTGTGGAGTCTAGTTCTCCTATTTATTTTTTTTCCAATGATGATGGGTGTAAAAAGTAAAAAATGATAAATTTAATTAGTGTATTTCACAAGGATGATACATTGGATATGTAATAAGTTAGCATTCATGATGTTGTGAGCTAAAATGTTTCATGCATACATTCCAATGATGTAAACGGTAAATTTTTTGAATGGTCCTATCATATTTATAATGATGAAAATGTTGAATAAAGTGACTATGTGCATTCCTTTCAAATTGATGCTAATGTTAAAATATTATCCCTTCTTTGGACTTGATTTAACCTTGTAGGGTTTTTGGCTATGCAAATCCTAAGTTAGATTAAAGGGCTGAGTTGTCTAAATTAGTTAAATAATATGTAATAATTAACCTCTAATTTTTTTTATAAATTTTGTCTTTATTTGAATTTATAAAAATAGTAAATAATATGTGAAAATAGATATTTATCTATAAAATTATTGTCATGGAAGATCTAGGTTATGAAAACTAGGTTCTAGATAGGTCTAAGTGTCATCAATAGGGTCCCTAGGTTTGATTCTTCACTAGACAATAGTGACCCACCTAGATAGTAGTGCCATGTTGCTTTAGTGTGCTCAAAATGGCACTAGTGTCTTATTTTTAAAACTAATACTATTTTATGGGAGAAATTGTACCTATGTTTTTGGGTTTTATTCTTATGTGCATGAAATCTAGAAGTCTGTATTATGCCTAGAGTATTTGATTTAGTGTACAAACCCTAATATTCATAAATATGGAATGAGATTAAAATATTTGTTAATTATTAGGATAGTATGGACATCCTCAACACCTCATTTTTAAGAGAGTTGTCTACATACCAATACTCCAAGGAGGGATTAATCCTAATGTAGTTCTCCCACCTAGTGTTTGGTGTAAGTGCAAGTGAATGTTAAAATGAGAGTGGTCTTAAATTCCTCGAGTGTGAGGGAGATTGTAAATATTTGAAATATGAGATTAATGAAGCTATTTATGGTATAATACATTAGTAGGAAAAAATAAATATCAAATATCTTAATTTTTCTCAACTTATTTCTTATTTGAATAGGTTTTTTGCATCTATCTTCCATCTAGTCTATAGAAATAGTCTTATATTTATAATGATTTATAGCTTGTGTAGATAATAAAAGGTAATTAGGTAGACCTTAAGAGGAGAACACATTTGAAAATATATTTTTTTTATGGATATTTAGGTCAAGGGACACCATCACCAAGTTAAGGGCACTAACACCATGTGGCTCTAATATCCTTGATGTGGTGCTAGTGTCCAGTTGGAAAACTATTGGGCACACTGGATTAGGATCTAGGAATGCTATTATAGGACTATGTTTGAGCTGATAGAAGATGTATGTGGTTTACATAATAGATATAAAAGTGTGATAAATGATCTAAGATAGGCATAGTTCTAATCTAGGAACAATATATCTCAAACAACAAAATTAACATCCAAATACCACTTTTAATTCATTACATTTCCCCCACCCCCCACTTTATGCTAAATTGACATGAATAGTATAAAGGAAAAATAAGTATACCTAGACTTACCTAGGAAGTGAAGACCATGTAGCTAAGTTTGAATATGTGAAGATAGGTCTGTATATGTGAAACATGATCGAAAGCAATGACCTACAATGAAAATGCAAAAAATAGTCCTTGCTTAAGGGATTATCAAAAGAAAAAGATTATGATGAATAAAGTAACTAATTAAAGTTGAGTAAAGAGATAAGAAAGAGGAAAGGAATGAATACACCTCATTGAGTTAAAAAATTGATGATTAAACCTAATGATAACTTGTGTGTGAGTGTACATAGTGATAAAATCATTTAATAACTTAGATTGAGTTGATAGTTTTATCAATCCTCATATGTGGGTGGCTCAAGAACTTAATTTAGTATTGAATCCATCATTTCCCACCCTTGCTTAGTATATCATTCTATATGAATATATTGGATAAGACTGTGTGTCTAACCCTCTCATGTGGGTGGCTCAAGAACTCAATTAGGATATGCATCCATCATTTCCCACCCATGTGAAGTAGATGAATCTAAAATTCAACTGCAAAATGTGTTCAAAGTATCTAACTATGTATGTAAACTCTATAAACCTTTGGGTATATTAGGCATCTCTAGGCAACTCAGAAATACCAAACACTATAAATGGATTAAGACATGAAATTGATGATAACTTGGAATATGATATCAAGTGTATACATCATAGATAATGACATGGAGTTTGAAATTCCATCTAATCAACCTATGTGTAACTAAGCATATGGAAATTATGTGTTACACACATGCTCTGAATATGATATCTAAGCATATTGATTCTAGATTGAATATTTAATAATTAAATCTATGTATCTAAACTAAATGTGCAAGTGATCATGCCATGCATGATGCCCCCAATCTAAGAAACATGTAATAATCTATGCTGAAATGAGTGTATCTAAGCAAAATTTAAACATAACTATCAAACCTTTGACTATATATATATATATATATATATATATATATATATATATATATGAAAATCTATAATATATTTAGTGCATTGGTCTAGCTAATCTAGACTACCCTAAAGTTAGGGCTACTAGACAATACTACCCCGTAGTTGATAGCAGTGCCCTATGTTGCTAGTGTCCCATTATGGGCACTAATGTCTTTATGTCCTAAAATCTAGGTGAACTAAACTAATGTATGAGTCCCTATTTTTTATTGTGTGTAACTTAAGTTTGATTTCTTAAATTGAGCCTGTGTTCTAAAAACAACTTGTGAATATCAATGTAGGATCCTAATCTCTATGATAAAACCATGTGAATATCCCCTATTTTGAGGGTAGTTATGGAACCTATGTAAGAATTTCACTCAAAATAAGTAGATTTATAAAATGTGTTATCTAGACCAAATTTATGATAACTGCATGTCAATCTAATACTATTGGATGGTGGAGCTTGATATTATTATAATGAATAGTTCTTGACAAGGGGTGGTGTGGGAGGGGGAAACACCCCCACTGGGGTTACCATGTAAAATATTACAATTTCATAGTAAATTTGGACCTTTCACTATTAGGTCATAGATCTAATGGTAGAAATTATGTTTATGATTTTTTTCCCTAATATATAACCCTCCTTTGATATAAGAACATTATAATCATTGTGGTATTCTATGTGTGAGTGAAGAGGATATTATAATGTATGTATTGTAGGTTTTTCCCTTCATTTATTAGAATAAATAATAACAAGGACTAATTGTTTCCATGTGAATGTAGCCCAGACTAGGTGAACCATGTTAAATTTGCCTCTATTATGTTGTGTTTTTTGCATTTTATTTCCATCTTTAATTTATTGATATTTCTATGTGTTCTATATTCCTAACAAATACAATGTAAAAACATATCATTGGAATGTAAAATAATCTGAGCACAAGTAGGTAATGTAATATGTCTTTGTAATATAACATTGCATAATGGTGTTAAGATAGAAGTAATCAATGTGTATAACATAAAATATGAATAGCTACCTAGGGGGATGTGGCATGATGTCCATCATGGCACCCAAGTGGGATGGGTAGATGCATGAGGTCCCTCATGGCATCAAAAAGTGCTGTGTGTAACAATAAAATACAAGTGTCATGGTGAAGATATACACAAGAAAGCATACATATCAAACACATGAACCATGCAAAAGTAGTCCAAGGGGCCAAAATAAAAGGGACAAGTGCACATGTCACTAAATTTGAGGATATAAGACATAAAAAGACATGTTTAAATGTATAAATACATAAGAAACACTAAAATTTATCTTAGATACATATATAAAGACTTGTTCAAATGTACACACACACACACACACACACACACACACACACACACACACACACACACACACACACACACACACAATTAGGAAAACACACATAAAGGACATGGATACATGTTAAAGGCATACATAAATTGGGGTGGCATAGATCTAAAGAATAATGGCATATTCAAATTTTGTCAAAATGGAAGAAGCATAGGAAACACAATAAAATATAAACTAGGAAAGATATAAATGAGTGTATGTCTAACTATGTAGTAAAAATATGTGTAAATGTTAAGATATACATATGTTGAGTCTATCTAGTGATAATCAACAAATAAAATGAGTAGTAATGATACATATCAAGATATATCAATGCATAAACTAGAATGTAAGGATATAAATTTTTAATAATAACTATGTATGAGATGCCCCCGATTGGGAAGACATATTAAATGAAAAAACCTAGATTAGTGTGTATGCCCCTAGTGGGTAGATGATATCAAGTTTGGATCAGTGTAGTGGACTGGAGTCCTTTATGTAATCTTCAAGAACTTAAAAAGAATAAGTGAAGCATCTAGTGTATGATATAATTGTATATACTAAGATAATTAACATATGTAATGTTTTTCAAGTGTATTAAATGTAAACATAGAAATTCATCCAATCTATAAATTTTGTGTTTTATGAGTAATATTTGATTTTTTAGTATATTTTGAGTAGAAGATATCAAAAAAATAAAAATAAACTATGTACAAGGATTGAGAAAGAGGAAGTATGTATAAGTAAATATTGGAAAAGAAAATGAAATAATATACAAGTGTAATGTCTCTATAGACCCAAGAGTACATCCATGGGATGTGGATAATCAAATGATGGATCTATTAGAAGATCATCCCATGTTAGATACTAAACTAGACCAAACTCAAATAATTAATCATCATCATGATCATCATACCAATCTATATGTACTAGTGGATTCTTATACTTATCATGAGTTTGAAGTCTATGCATACGAATGGTGTGTTACTCAACCATGTAATATGCCTATCATATGTTTCTAGGGTAAACCACATTAGACCATGAAATATCTAAGTGAAACATGTGGTTATCATCTATCATCATGTAAGATGCAAACCATGTTTTGATCATGAGTGAATGTCAAACATCTATCTAATTGATCAACTATGGTATCCATTTCATGTAACCATGTACTGCCAAGTGTAACCTATATATGAGTGTCTCTACTCAAAATTAAGAATAATTTATTGGCCACCTTAGGGACACATGCAACTAGTAGTGTAATATGTCTAATAAAATCTTGATAATGTATATCATGCTATATATCACTCTCCTAATAACCAATGTGGTGTAAAAATGCCAAAATACAAGTATTATGATTAGAATCCTAATTTATATCCACATGGGGAAGATATATATCTACTACACATATTTATATAGTCAATTAATCATGTCATTAATATCTATGTTGGTAATGAATCTATTAGAGTGCTCATATTTATTAAGTAGCTCATATCATTAGTGGTGGTGGTAGATATGGAGGTAGAGGTTGTATGATTGAGATCATGCCCTTAGCCTTAAATTTATTTAGTTTATAATATAGTGGAGAGAATTTGTATGTATCATGTTTTTTGAGTATATGAAAGTGGAAAAAGGGTTTACCTTCCTATGGTGACAATATGATAAGTGATCTATGCCATACTATGGGTAATATCACCAATACTCTATCAAGTCATAGCTATAAGATCTGGTGTGGTCTATCTTTTGAACTCCCTACCTAAATCTATATGATTTAATCAATATCGATGGATGTGACCATATGGAATTAATGGATCAAGGGATCTATTACTAACTATAGTTAAAATTTGGGATCCTATAGCTATAAGATCTTGAATAAGTGATGCTACCAGTGTAGGGAGAGGTATAGGTGCCTTTGAATTATCTCTAAACTCTCTTGGTCCCACTAGTGTAAAACTCAATCCACATAAATAATCATCAATATCTCTAGGTGGTTGATTATCCTCTATAGTATCTTGTGAATCTATGTCAAAGTGATGAATGCAAGCCTCTTCTAAATTAATAAGTAGTGGTAACTAGGTTGTAAGGATCTCATCATCTATCCTAGGTGAGGATGTATGTACTGTGAGAGGTTTTTCCTCTATCATTGGTTATGGTAACCATGTTAGGATAAGATATTCATCTATAATTAAGGAGGATACATGTGTCATGGAAATCTCTAAAGGTGGTATGTTAATAGTCTTACTAGACACCCCTTCCTCATTTGTATTCATCTACTCAATGGGAATCCTATGAGGTGTGGGTTTGATAAGAACATGAGATATTCCATCTAACAATGTACTCAGTGTAGGAGGATTAGTGATTCTATAATATCTAAATGGATGATTATCTATTGGACATGTGTATAGGTACCCATCATGCAAACATTTGACACATCTATGAAGAGTGGAAGGTACAACCTCCATAACATGTATCCAAGGTGTCCCAAGTATAAAATTATAATATAAATGGTTTAACATCTACTAAAAATGTTTATATAATGTTTTTTATCCCACTATAATGTCCATTGTGATTGAACCCAATGTCTATCTAGGAATGTCATCAAACCCTCATATATTCTTATGTCTTTTAAATAGATTTTATATCAACCCTCATGGTTTTTATAAATTCAAGGTTACATATATTAAGTCCTGAGCCACTGTCAATGAGAAATTATTTAATATCTATGTTATTGATTTGAGTTTGAATGAAAAGTGGCAAATTTTCATCAATTACTAATTATGAAGGTAAGTTCTCATTAGAAAGAGATATCACATCTTCAACATCCTTGATATTATTCATTATAGATGTAAAATAAGATAGCTCGATATCATAAGGTAAAGATGTGTGATTAAGTGTTCGAAATAGAATATCTTGAAGATTGTTTCTTTTTGAGTAATTCTAATATAAATATTTTGGTTGGTTTATTTCTCAACTGATCTACTATATCGATTTATCCTTTCTAATATTTGGGTCTAATTTCAGTGTCTTAAGGGAGAGGAGGTATGTTATGGTTATGTTACTCTTGTATACATTAAGGAAGCACCTTATTCTGCCTAGTGATAACTCAAACCACATGATCTAATATTTTCCTAGGGCAAGTAGTAGAGGTGAGACAAAAGCATAGATAATCAAGTGGTCTAGGTGGAGTCATAACAAAAGGAGTCTTTTGATCCCTTTATCATCTAGTAGTAACTAGAGGTAACTCAAAGTGATCCATATAACAATGATCCATAGAAAGATGAGACTCTCATGATAGAGGACCAATATGTAAAATAAGCATAGATCGAGATGAATCCATGATAGGAGTAACATACATATGTACTTTTTTTATAAATAGTTAGTAATAAACATGATAAGAAAAGTACAAGGATTTGTACCATAAAGTGAAATATGGATTCCATCATGATAATCATGGTAATAAACTATAAATTAAGATTGAGTACCTACTAGAAATTTAAACCTTGAGGTGATCTAGGCTTGGGGTTTTGTAAATCTATGGATTCTTTACAATAGATTTAAATTATATTTAAATAAATTGAAACCCTAATATGAAATTGATTTAATTATCTAGGTTGTCTAAAAAATCAAAAAAATAGAAGTTTGCAGCCTTGATTTATTTAACAAAAAAATTGATTAATGCAAACTAGGGTTTAAATCAATATTTAAAGTAATTTGGGTTCACCAAATGATTTAACCTTTTAGGGGTTTTAGCTATGTAAATCCTAAGTTAGATTAAAGCTGAGTTGTCTAAATCGATTAAATAATATGAAATAATTAACCATTGATTTTTTATATATTTTTAATTTATTTAAATTTATATAAATAGTAAATAATATGTACAAATAGATACTTATCTAGAAAATGACTATTTTAGTAGATATGAGTTCTAAAAAATGGATTTTAGATAGGTGTATGTGTCATCAATAGTGTCCCTGGGTCTGATTCTTCACTAGATAGTAGTGTCCCATCTAGATAATAACACCATGCTAATCTAGTGTCCTCAAACTAGTGCTAGTGTTTTCTTTGTTTGATTGTTACTACTTTTTGGGTGTACCTAGGCCTATGTTTTTGGGTTATATTCCTATGTTCATGAAATTTAGAAGTTTGTATTATGCCTAGAATATATAATTTAGTGGGCAAATCCTAATCCTACTTAAAATTATGACATGAGATAAAAAATGTGTGTTCATTAGTAGGATAAGATATATATCCTCAACACTTCACTACAGAGAGATTTTCCTACATAAAATAATTATGATGAGGGATCAAGCCCAATGTAGTTCTCTCGCATAGTGATTGGTGTAAGTATAAGTGAATGCTAGAATGAGAGTGGTATTAAATTCCTTAAGTGTGCTTGAGATTGATAATATTTTAAATCTAGGATTAGAGAAGCTATAGATGGTAGTATGTATAAGTAGGAAAAAATAGGGATCAATTATCTTATGTTTTCTCAACTTGTTTTTTATTTGAATAGGCTTTCTGCATCTATTTTCCATCTAGTCTATAGAGGTCAAATAGTCTTGTATTTATAGTGATCCATAGATTATGTAGATAATAAAATGTACTTAGGTAAACCTTAAGAGGGGAACACATTTGAAAATATATATGTTCAAGAGAGTTAGGGAAAGGGACACTAGCACTATGTGGCTCTACTGTCTTTTATGTGGTGTTAGTGTCTAGTTGGTAGACTACTAAACACATTGGGTTTGGATCTGGGAATGCTATTTTGGAACTATGTTTAAGCTAATAAAATATGTCTTTGGTTTGCAAAATTGCTATAAAAGTGTGATAAAGGCTTTAGGATAGGCCTAGGGATAATCTTGGAATAGGCTATCTAAAATAACACCTTAGTGTCCAAATACCACTTTTAGGTGATTACAAGACCACTCAAAAGAAAATAGTGAAACTAATTATTTTCTCTAAATTTCAATGAGAAAAATGCATGTACTATTTTATCTCCTCACTCACTTTAATGAAAACATGAAAATGCATGTGCAAGTCCTAAAAAATAGGTTATAAAATATGTATTATTTAGACATATAGTTATTTTTTAAGCCCATTTGATTTATCTCTTTTAGATATCAATTCATATGAATAAAATAAAATAAAAGGTAGCATGACATTCTCTCTCTTTTATTTTGAAATTACAAATGAAAATGAAACTTGCATCTTCTCCTCTCTTACTATTAAAAATGACATAGAAAATGTTTCCTTTCCTCATTTATTTTCACTTCTTATTCAAAATAACCATACGTTAATCATTATCATCATTATTTCTCCTCCTATTACATATCATAAAGTTTCAAGTATAACCTTACCATGATAATGATATCAAGCTTCATTTTTTTCACAAAGACATACTTGCCTCTTTACCTAATTATTCAAACCCATGTGATGCTCTATTTTAGAAGGTGGTAATGAATCTACCATTATTATGTTTCATATGAATGGTAGTTTATAATCTCTAAAGTAAATCCTCAACTTATTTTCCAATAGCTACTTTTGATATGTTATCTATCATGACTACCATGGGAGATATTCAATAACAATTTAATACCCTTTAGTTGAAAGTTTATTCTCACAAGGCTACCTTTGAGGAAAATATGCTAGAGGAACAACCTCTTCCTCAAGAAGTGTTTTAATTTACTTACACTTTAAACTTTATCATACCTAATTTATCCTACTTCAATGGTCAAGGAGGTCCTACTACCCATTTGAAATAATATATACATTATTTTGAACATTGGGCTAAGGATGGATGCTTGTTTTTAAAGGTTTTCCATCTATGTTTAGTTAAAGAGGTCCTGGATTGGTTTCATAGCTTCCCCAATGGGTACTTATCAACATTTTAAAAACTTAAAGATGTGTTCTTATATAATTCTCATCAATATACCTTACCTGAGTCACCATTATAAATTTTTTAAGTATTAACACAAAATGAGAATGAATCCATTTAAGACTATATTATCAAATTTAAGGATATATTATATTCCTTAAACTATAACCCATCAAATTTTAACATAAATTTTACATTTAGTAGGGGTATTCTTTATCCACTTATATAAAGATCATTTCATAGGCCCTTTGATTCATTATAAACTTTAAATGGGGATGTGCATAAATATGCATATGCTTTAACAAATGCTAAAATCAAATTACCTACTTCTTCACCTAAAGGAAAACATGATACAAATAACATTTTCAAAGCAAATGAGAAAACTAATAAGGGCCATGAAACACTTAAAAATCCCTCTTCAAAAATAATAGTGTATAGAAAAGAATAAATAATAAATGTTTTGAACAAAGGAAAGGAACATATTTACAAAGTACCTCCTAAAGTTAAACCATATGCTTATACAAAAAGGAAAACACTTCAATTTTATTGATACTATAATAGACAACATAATATATTACATACACTATTGTATAAATGGATGATAAATCTTCCTCCTAATTCTAATTATCCACCACATAGCTTTGAGAAGATGAAAGGAAAACACTTTTGTACTTACCATGGTATAAATAGGCATTGAGATAATGATTATTTTTCTCATGAGAAAATATTACACAGTTAGCAAGTCAGGAGGTTATTGCATTTCATAAATATATACCTAAATCTCTTTCTCATAATTCTTATAGAATTTATTATAATAGGGTCAAGACATCCCATGTTACTCCATTTAAGGAACATGTGGTCCATTGACCTTCAAAAAAATAACCACTAGTAGAAGTCCTTCTCCTAGTGTACCCTCTACCAAGATTGATATTTTCCACACTGATCCTACCAAGGAACCATTGGTTGGTTAGGTTATTAATAGAGGTACATTTGGAGGAGGTATACCTACATATCATATTTGGGTACCTAAATCAGTACCTACAAATTCATAGGATATGTATACAAATGCAATAGTGTCATTGAGAAAAATAATATTAAATTTCCATTGCTATATGATCATTAAAATAGATATTTCTTATTTCTAAATAGGTTTAATTTCATATGGTGATTAATTTATTATAAATATATTATAAAATTTCATTAAAGTGAAATATTTTATTCAAATTACCATATCCAAAAATCCATTACAAAAATAAATACAAGAAAATGCATGAAAAATAAATAAATAACTACATAACTACACATACATGTGAAGAAAAATAAACCATATAAGCATCATAATATATATCAAATTGGTATCAAATTTTAAAAAATAAAAAACATTAGTCATACATTAGGGGAATATACCCAATGTATGCTCATCATTACTATCTATGTCCATAGCCTTATCATCTCTTGATTTATAATCACCAAGGTCTAATTTGAGCCCACATGTATGAGATAGTTGATGTAATTTATCCTCATATCACCTTAGGCAATGTAGTGTCTCATCATAATCACAACATAGGTAATGAACCTGAAAACTATCAAGACAATAAAATTACCAATAGGCCAAGATATTGAAACAATACCTATAGTTCATTCATATTGAATGAATTGAAATAATTACAAACCAAAACCATTATTAAATAAAACTCAAATCATAATTTATATTTGACATGCAAAATTTTAAAAAAAAAACAACTAAAATCTAAAAAAAATGTCTATTTTTAGTAGTTGTTATTTATAGTAAGTTTCACATGTAAGCACACATAGCTCTAAAAATCTATCAAAATATTATAAATTATAAAATTATCCTAAGAGATTAAATTCAAACTAAAGTTAACATCCAGTCCTAAAAATATACAATTTCTAAGAATAGAAAAATCTTGAAAAAATATTTAAATTACAATTTTGGACCCTTAGATGATCACATATGGCCTCTAAAAACTATCAAAAGTATCCCTAAGTAGTTAAGACACTTAGGAAAACAATTAAATTTTTGAGATGGTCATGTTTGCACATGGAAGAGCTCAAATGAAGTTACGGGTCAAAATTTATGGCCTCTAAAAGGTTGGCCTATTTTTTATGCATCGTTCTCCTCTGGTTGAAAACAACTTAACTCCTATTAGTTGGCATTATTGTATTCCTTCCATTTTTATTTATAAATCTTTTTCATCTCCCATTTTGTAATGTAAGTGTTGTATTCTTACTACAATCCTTCCCATTGCACCAAATACCTATTATAATTCCCTTACCTTGTGCTCAATGTCTTCATATCTAAAACCTGCACTATCTTTTCGTTATTCTTCTTTAGAACCTATTTCTCCTAATTTACTTCTTCATATTCATCACATCAAATTTATCCCATGTAATTTATATAAATATAAAATATTAAATACTATATATATATATATATATATATCAGAACTCTATAGTAAACTCACCTTATAAGCATTATCATTGATTTTCTTCACAATTTTTCATGGTCCAATTTTCTTGTACTTTAACTTGTTGTATATGCCTTTTGGAAATATTCCATTCCTCAAATAATCCATTTCCAATTCTCCCTCTTAAAATACCTTGGATCTTTTTTTGACATCTACTACTACTTTATATTTCTATTACTTTCCTACAACTTTTTGATGACTCCTTGTAACTATTGCATATGCTTTGTAAATGCTTAAGCATCATAACTAATTACATTGATAATTATACAAAATCTAAAATACCCATAGGATTTATCCCATAAATATTTAAAAATGGTGACTTTCCTATTGATCTATTCACTAAACTATTATATGCAAACTCAACATATGGTAAAGCCAAGTCCCATTGTTTGGGCTTCTCTCCCACTATGCATCTCAACAAATTTTTGAAGCTCCTATACACAAATTCTATCTATCCATATATATTTTTGGTGATATTAACTTCTAAATTATATATTAGTACTCATCTTCTTCCACAAATTCATCGAAAAATGACTTAGAAATTTCATGTCCTTAAATGAAGTAATAATTTTTGGAACACCATGCAATCTCACAATGTCCTTAAAAAATAATTATGCAAGTCTAGTGGCATCATTAGTTTTCTTACATGAAATAAAATGAACCATTTTATAAAATCTATCTATAACAAAAAAAATTAAATCATTACCTCTCTATGTTTCTGGCAATCCCAACACAAAGTCTATACTCAAATCTATCCATGATCCTCTTGGAACTGGTAACGGCATGCATGATTTAGTATTTTTTGCATGTCCTTTAGCCACTTGACATATTATACACCTTGAAACATACCTTGTCACATCTCTCTCAATATTTGGCAAAAAATACTTTTCCTCCACCAAAGATATTGTATTTGTCTTACCAAAATGTCCATCCAAACCACCACTATGTAATTATCTTATTATATTATCTCATAGAGACCTAACTGGAATGCATAATTGTTTTTTTTTGAAGAGATAACCTTCCTATATAAGACACTCATCATGAATAACATCTGTCCCACCTATTAATGGATTCCTGCACTACTCAACTACCTTGCTAAAATATGGGTCAACATCATACAATTCTTTGATAGATTCAAAACCAATTGCTTCAATCACCATAGTATTTAATAATTCTACTCTCTTGCTCAATACATTAACTACCTGATTCTATTTTCCTGATTTATGCTTCAACACAAAAGTATACCTCTATAAGAAAGAAACCCACTTTGCATGCCTATTATTCAACTTCTTTTATGTATTCACATACTTCAAATCCTTATGATATGTAAATGGTATAAAATCCTTAGGAACCATAAAATGCCTCCAATGTCTTAATGCTTTTACAATTTCATAAAGTTTAACATCATAAGTAGAATACTTTGTTCTTACCTCGTTTAATTTCTCATTGAAATATGCTATTAGCTTTTTTTATTGACTCAACACAACACCAATTCCCATAAATGAAGCATCAAAATCAACCTCAAACGCTTTTTTAAAATATGAAAATACTAAAATTGGCCTTTTTTAAATCTTCTTCCAAAATTCAAAGCTTTCTGTGGCTAATCTAGTCCATGCAAATTCATTCCCTCTCATGAAATATGCTATTAGTGCCACAATACTACTAATTTTTTTTTATAAATTTTCTATCAAAAGTTGATAAACCATGGAAAATTATTACCTTTGTAATTATTTTTGGAATAGGCCACTCAATAATTGCCTTTATCTTTTCTTCATCCATTTCACATCATCTATTGAAACTAGAAATCCCAAAAATACCAAACTTTTTTGCATAAACCTGCACTTCTTAAAATTTACATGCTTCTCCTTTCTTAACAAATCGAGTACCATTTTCAAATGTTATAAGTGTTCTTATTTAATCTTATTTAATATAAAAATATCATAATAATAAACAACCAAAAACTTATCAATATATTCTTGTATCACTGTATTCATCACCATCATAAATGTGCTAGGTGCATTAGATAATCTGAATGGCATCACCATCCACTCATATAAGCCATCCCTAGTCTTGATTGTAGTTTTACACTCATTTCCTTAACCAATTATAATCTAATAATAACCACTCTTTAGATAAATCTTGGTAAAATATTTTGCTCCCACAAGCACATCCATCATATCATCTAAACTAGGTATAGGAAATCTATACTTGATTATAATTTTATTAATGGATATAATATCCACACACATTCTCCATCCTCCATATTTTTGGGAGTTAGGAATGTTGGTGTTTCACATAGAATCATACTCTCCTTTATCACCTTATTTCTTAGCAATTCAGTAATCTATTTACTTAATTTTGCATGTTCTAGTGGACTCATCCTATATGCTACTTGATTCGGTAGAGCTGATCCTAAAATTAAATCAATGTGATGTTGAATATCTCTCTTCAGTGGTAAACCATATGGTAACTCATCATACACAACATTTGCATAATCTTTCAACACTCTTACTATTTCTATTGGTATTTTAACCACTTCTATGTCTTCATTCTCTACTACTAATACATAAGAATAACATACCACATTCATATATTGTATAAATTCTTTAGTAGAGAGCATGTTTTTTGTCTTCTCTTCCTCCTTAAGAGGGAACAAAACTACCTTTATACCACTTTATAAAAAAGTGTACATGTTATTTTCTCAATCATGAATTAATTTCCTATCAAATTGCCATGGTCTTCCTAATAACACATGACATGCATCCATTGGAATAACATCACACCATATTTCATCATTATAACTTTTTCTTATAGAAAAAATTATTAAGCACATTTTATATACTGTAACCTCATTACATTTATTAAATCATGAAATCTGATAAGGATTAGGATGCTTTTCACATTGAAAATTTAGTTTCTCTAACATTTCCTTAGAAACCATAATTTCACAACTACCACCATCTGTAATTACTTTGTATACCTTTCCACTTGAAGTATATCTTGTTCAAAAAATATTTGATCATAGACATCCATCACCACCTTCTTTATTCTAAACTTGTACCTTCCTTGGATTGATCATAGTTCTTCTCATCATGAGATTCTCTCCAACATCTATAGGTGCAACTTTAGTGTTTTAATCTTCTATCTCAACCTCAACTAGATTCACTCTTGGGGAATATTTTTGCCTCCTTTATTGATATTGATAGTTTGGACACTCAAATTATCTTTTCCATTCCTCTCCACATATATAAAAAAACTAACATCTATGTTGATTTTAAAACCATCCTCTAACACCATTGTAACCTCATCCTCTCTGAAACCCTCTTCTTCTTTGTTGGTATTGAAAACCTTTCCTATTCTCATCTTTCCTTTCTTCACCACATGATGATTTACCTCTATGGGTATTAAACCAACCTCTAGTGGTAGTTAACCCACCTTGTCCCCTATTTTGAGGGGATCCACCTCTTCTTGGACCAATATATGTTCTTCTAAAAAATTTCCTATTTTGTTTTTCTTCTACCTTCAAAGCTAATTTAGAAGTCTCATCCATGAAAATTATTCTATGCATGCTTAATTCATCTTGAATATAAAATTTCAAACCATTTACATAAATTATAGCGATTTGATCTTATATTTTACCATGCTCCACTTGTATACTATGATATTTTTTCCTCAAATTTTGAAATCTTCAGTATAGGATTTGTGTATAATTTGTAGGAAGAAATTTCTCCCTCAGCTTCTTCTCCATATTTTTCCATGAATTAATCTTCTCTTTACCTTTTCACTATCTCTCTTTCTTCAAGTGATCCCACCAAATTATTACATGACCTTTCAATTTTTTGTATGAAAACTTTACCTTCTTATCTTCTCTCATAGTTTTCCATTCAAATAAATTTTCCATGCTATTCATCCAATCTATCAACTCCTTTAGTTTTAAAATGCCTCCATAATTTGGAACATCAAAATTTATTACTTCCTTCCTTCTAAATCCCAAAACATCCTCTCTTCCATTGATAGTGGATACTCTTGTTGTTCTTCTTCTTTCTAAACTTCTTCATCATGGTTTGTGTCTTCCTCATCACCACTTTATCTTCTCACTTGATTAGTGATAACCTCAATTAATTATTACAATTGCCTCTATATATCTTGTATAGTGTAATTCATCTATGAAATACCTCCTCATTATCTTTCCATGTCTTACTCCTCCATGGTTTGAACTTGATCTGATACTAGATAATGAAAACATCCCTAAGTAGGTGGAACTCTATAGGAAAGCAATGAAATTTTAAAGATGGTCATTTTGGAAAATTGAAGAGAACAATTTGAGAAATGGGTAAAAAGTTATGGCCTATGAAATGTTGGCCTATTTTTTATACATCAATAGGACATCATATCAATCAATCAAAACTTACATAATCTTAGTGGAATTATGTTATGGGATGTATTATTAGTCAAGCTCTATATGCATATCCTCACACTTAGTGGCTATGACATGATATGTGGCCACAAATCTCATTACATGATCAAATAAGGGTGCATGGAAACCTATGACATCAATGAATATCTCAATGAATACCTTAATAACTATATACATCAACAAACTTTGAGTGAGGTCCTTCACCACATAATTTACCATGGTATCCCACTCCAATTTGCATGCATAAAAGATGTACAAAATACAAATCAATTATAGTTATCATAAAAGTACTATTTAAATCATATATAAAATTTAAAATAAAGTTACTTAAATGTGTCTATAATAGTGACCTAATCGATAGGTGAAAGTCCCATAGGAGCTCCACCACCTCCATCTCTTCCTACACCTCCCTGTGATGTAGGTATGACACTAGGCAAGGTAACTATAACTAGAAATAATAATGGTAGTGGGAAATTTCGCACTACTACATGTAACCATCATTACATCATACATCATACCTTGTATCAAGGTTAACCATGAGATATCTCTCATAACCAAGATAAGGGGATAGAGTTGTAGGTGTTGGTGCAAGTTTATCATTGGGACTATGCTCATTATGCACTGTATGATGCCATGGGTATGACATTTATGGCACTCCTTGATATATAATATAATATTAAAGTACATTATCATACTAAAATAACTCATATACCTTAGAAAATTAATCAACCAACCACATGCTAACTTGAATCCTTTGAAGCTCATGCCCATCTTTGAACCACCCAAAAAATGTCCTATAGAGATGCCATGTAATTTGATCCAAAGTCATTATATCTAAAATAATGTGGTATTTAATTGGGTGTGTATTATACCACATGGGAGTACCACCACTCTAAAAATGTCTATGGAGGGGCCCACCTAGCTATGGACCCACCAATCTATTGTACTAATGCTCATAATACCAAACATATAATAATATCCCAACTCTAATGCTACCACCTCAACTCTCCAAGGTATACCTATATAGATCTCTATAAAAGTGAGCCAATACTAATTAAACCTAATAATATATGGTATCCTCCACCTTAATGTGCCATATAATTTAATACATGTGATATTAAATCACCACCGTACCACCCTCTAACACTATAAAGGAAGTGAACAATACATAAATAATCTTTTATAACTAAAAAATGTCACCTCTAATAATGCTATATAGCTAAATAATGATACTTGGATCTACATAAAATAATCTCTAAATAGTGAAATATATATGGGACCACTAATTATAACCATGACTAACATCTCTAACAACATGTGCTCTCTCACCTCTGATGGGAAACCAAAAATGTAATACACATTACCATGTTAGGAGCCAAAAAGTGCAAGTATCCAGGTTCTATCTCTCAAATAAAACTATGATGAGGTGGATGCCATATGAAATCTTCCATATTCATGCCATTTGGTTCAATCCATCTTGATATATCATTTCCCAATAAAATGCATCTAGTCTTAACTTTACCAAAGTGGAAAAACGTCTTCCATGACAAAATTTTTGAATACGTATATTCTTATGCAAACCAAAAAGGATAAAAAATAGGTGTATCCATTATATTCAATCAATTAAACACAAATTTATAAATAAAAATGGATCATAGAGTTATATTCTACCATCGACACATGACACCAACACTGGATGGTTGAATCTATATATGGACACTACCATCAAGGCATTGATGGTACTATCCAAAAATTAAATGGTAGTGTCCATCATCTTAATAATACCCCCCCTAAAAAATAATTATAATCTAATCAAAATATCAATTCTTTATAATAAAACTTATATCACAAGCTAAATTACTTACCAGTTTATAAAAATCTTGGCTGACTAAGGCTATCTAGATAATATCAAATCATAGTGGTCATGGGTTTCTACCATACAACATTGTATATTTTTACTTAAACCTCAAATTTTAAAAAGCTTCAAAGTGAAAATAAATTTAAATTTCTATTCAAAACTCCTAATATACAAATTTTACAAGAAATCCAAACATACATACCTTGAGTATCAGTTGTCCAAATTCAAAACCATGAGTTTTATTTGGATCCATGTGACAAGAATTTTTACATTATACCAATTTGGAAAAATTTCTATAAATACGAAAAATAACCTATTTTTTTTTGGATTACACACAAATTTTACTTAGAATTATAAGTGTTACCAAAATAATGTTACATTATATCATACAAACACTACCATGGTAAAATTGGTTACTATCCACTCATATACATGACATCATCATTTATTCCTTTCATGATGAGGTGACTAAAATATTATATTTCCTCTCATCCTAAAATGGGGGTATACTAGTGGGGATATGATATAGAGACATGGATTTCACATATTCATAATTTTATATTTATTGGGGGCATGTTATGGGAACATGTCCACATTTGTTCACTATTCAACATATCAAGATTATAGTTGTGACATGTTTTGTAAAACATGTCCTCCATATTTATACATAGTTATCATATTCCTTAGATTATATTGGGGACATATTATGTAAATATGTCCTCTACATTTATGCCATAATTAAAAAAAATTAGACATCCTTAGAAATATATGCTTCAAATACATATTTGGGTCAACATTCTATACATTGGTGTTACCATTATACACACATTACATAGTAGTAGTGCCTATGATAAAGTTAAAGGAAAAATCCACATAGACTACTATAATCACAATTGATATGACAAGGAGAATGAATAATGGTTCATTCCTTCTATTTAATTAGATACTGATCTATCTTCCAAATTCACCATATTATTGTGGAATGTTACTATATCATGGAATTTTATCACATTATATATTGATACCTAGGATAGACTTCTATAGACTCTTATTTGATCCTTATCCATTTACAATAATTGGTTCTATTTATATATTTGAGTGATTAAATCATTTAGTCTAACCAAGTTATGAGCATGAGTGATGTTAGTTAGGAAATGATACTCTAGATAATTGAAACACCACTCTTCTTATTATAAATTGGGGGAGTGATGTTAGTTAAAGATGATGGGGATAATCCACAACACTAAATAGAGGAATATTTAATAATAAAATAATCATGAAATCATATGGAAAAATTTATAAATTTATGAAACCCAAAATTACAAATCTGAAACCTTAACAATGTAGAATGAAAACCTAAAGAAAATTAGGGTTTTTTTATGCTTGAGGAGTGAAGGGTTCACCAATATATTTTATCTCATTTTGAATTTATTGGTCTAAATAAGCCAATAAATTGAGACTAACTCATATTATATAATATATGTCTAAATTAAGAAAATCTGAATGTAATAATAAAGTATAATTGATTTATTATAATTTCTATTTATGAAAATGACTTATAAGATAGGGTCTCTATCTTGTTTAGGTTTAATTCTAGTTTGTAATAGTGTAAAATAATAAAATTGACTCTACATTGGTTTTTTTTGACTCGGATCAGGAAACATGATGTGAAACTCAATAAGATGAGTCTAATACTATTTAGATGCTCATAGTGACCATATACACCTATGCTCTATCAAATTCATCTAGTATATGTGTGTAATAGTTTGTATTAATTTGCTTGTGGTTATAATTATATCATGTGTACTTATACACCTTTTAACCTACAATAATAAATCCTATTTTACTTATCTTTTCCTCAAAACCATAACTTGATCTCTTGAGTCCAATGTGAATTAGAAAAATGGGTTATAAGGGATGGGTGAAACTAAACTCAACCACATATTAATGAGTGTTTAAGTGATCTATATGTTTCAATACTTTTAATAGGGATAAGACCAAACATAATTATCCCACCTAACTATGTGTGTAATCAGTGTAAGTATAAAATGAAGTGGAATCCTATGTATATATTTATACTTAGGATTAACATGCTTATATAGCTAAATATTTAAGTAATTTATTTATAAATGATATATGATATGTATGGGTCAATACATAATAATTAATATATTTGGATAAATATCCATTAAAGGGTGCACATATGATTCTAGCCAAGGCATACAATTCTAGTAACTAGATCTATTTGATTATGACCCAAACCATCCAAAAGATATGAAATAGTGATTTGGATTCAGGAAAAAATATGAGTAAGATGTTATGTTATTCAAAAAAATATGATGGAAGTTATGTGTATAAATAATGGAAAATTGGTAAGATACCATAAATAAGTGAATGGTTAAGAGAGAGTGTAAGAAAAAATTTGTTATGGATGCACATGTCATGTATATTAAGGTTTGATACAAACTAACATTTTCAAATGTTTAATACCAAATACGAGTATTTACAACCATATATCATGGGTGGGATTAAAAAAATGGGTTTTATGAAAATATAAGGTAAAATTTATACATTGTAAGTGTAAATGTCATAAAAGTACAAGTCATTTGAAAAAATATTATAAATAATATTGTGCATGCAAGATTCCTTGGCCTTTGATTATGTCTTTAAATACAAAAGAAGGTTAAATTATCTATTTTAATAATAATGCATGATATTTTCATTCAATTTTAGAAGTGAAATAGATTATATGTGGTGATTCATTAGGTACAACCTCATTCTACTGCCTATTTTATCTCATTTCCCACTTGAATTCCTTAGCCAATATTTGAAAAGTCATTTTTTGGTACATTTAATACACACATATCAAAAGTTTATGAAGTTTTACATCCCCAAAAAATTTCCCATATATAATATTTCAAAATTATAATGATTTTATTACCTATGTTACATCCGTAATAAAATCAACTAGCCTATAAAACATGTTTGAAAAATATGCCCTTGTTTGAATTTTTAGAGTTCTTGTAACTCTTATACATGTGTTACAATTTGTTAGATGTATTGAAGGTTTTTTAAATTCATAATGAATGACATTAAATATCATTAATCCAAAAAATTTAGATATCATAAATATTAATTATGATAATGTATAAAAAATATATTTCTTAGAATTTCATTTAAAACATTACAAATGAATGTGTGTGCACTCTTTAAAGTCTCAAAACTATAATTTTTATATTCTAATAAGAGATTTTACTTTAAATTCCTCTTGTAAGAATAATAATTAAGTGTCCAAAATCTTTGAAAACATGACTATTTTATATTTATGTCTTCAATACCATATTTATCCAATTCTAATGTACCCAAATTGGGTTTTAAATCTTAATATTTTCCTTCAAAATCTGATCCAAATATAAATGTAAATGTCATTATTTTATTAAAAATTTATAAAAAATAAAAATAAAAAATTATTCAAGTACTATCATGAGGTGAACACATTTTTGTTCACATATTTCACATTCAAACATCATTTCTAATCATATTCAAAACATTTAAAATAGTTTTAAATGATAAGTCCAATGGTGGGTAGTATTTAATTCTTAGAGACCAATTTGGGGAAAAATATTTTAAAGGTATATTATATCACATGTATGCAAAAATTTAAAAAAAATCTGATTTGTCCCAATAACATGTGTTTCTTTAAAATATTATTTGGATAAGTGAAATAATTTTTAGTTGATTTTTACCTTAATTATAAATTTTAAACAAATCTAGAATAAAAAAATTACATTTAATTAGTTCTAATCATACATAACTAAAACATAGAATTCAGACTTGCTTAAGTTGTCTAAATATGGAAACAAGTCCAAATGTCACAAAAATAAGACTTAAATAATTTTTAGGACATTTAGGCTTCATGTACTAAATAAATAATCATGTGAGGTTGGGGCCATCCTATAAATAGGTTAAAAAGTAAATTATTTTCAAATATACCAAATTGGGAATAAAACATGGGACTAAGTGTATTGTGCCAAATTTGGGTGTCTATGTAATGCCCTCATTTCAAGGTGGGAATGCGAGTAAAATACATGAATTCATAAAATGATAAATGTAAATAATTTGAAACACATACATTTTATTACCTAGAGAATAATGAAGGGTTTTAATTTACTCTTTCTAAATTTCTATCTATACTTTATTATCTTATTTACCTAAAACAAGTGACAACTATTACAGATAGTTAAATCACTCATGATATATATGAAATTATTTGATAATATCAAAATTTTAAATTATCTTTTTAAATTGAAATTGAAAGGAATCATATGAAATAATAAACCTATTTAGTAATACCCCCAAATGGCACCATAATTACTCCATCACTAAAATTTTGATAATGTGTTGAAAACATACCCAACACTTTCTTACATAAGTTACTAGGGCCCAACACACACATCCTAGAATTTTGAAAAATTCTAAATGTAAGAAAGGATAGTAAAATATAGATATCTTGTACAATAATACTCTAAAATGGCAATACCCATAAGGTAGGACATGTTTTCTATGAAATTGGCCCATAATAGATGTATATGCATCACATGAAATTATGAAAATTAGGAAATTTCATATCACTCACTTCAAAAAAACCATCATGAAAAGCATATGCATAAATCATGGATAATTAAAAACTATATGATAATACATATATAGCATGTATAAATATATTTTTGACCTATTGAAAAAAAATTAATGTTTTTGAAATTTTGATCTTTTTCCTATATTTGGGAATTTCTGAAAATTTTCTAATGTTTTGGAATTTTATAAAAGTTTCAAATGTTTTTCAATTTTATAAAAATTTCTAATTGTTTAATATTTCCACCCCTTGAATGGAAATTTATATGAGTCATATAGTTGTTAAGCATGATAAGTGCATATATATTTATACTAAGTATCATGAACTATGTAATAGTATAGTCCAATTATGTAATATAAGTCTAAAAGCATAATGTAGAAATTGATATATCATGAATTATGATAAACCTAACTATGTGAAAAATACAAATATAATTTGAACCATTGAATAAGAAAATTTATGTGTTTGGGGAAGACCTCTCACCTCTGTAATATGGAAAATCCTTAAATAAAGTCAAATATAATAATTATAACCAACATATGCCAATCTTGGTGTGAAAATCATAGATTGTTCAATTGTATGTAGTGCCAAATTTATGTACTGAAAAAATTCATTGGTACATGCCATCCATTAAAAATATCTACCTTGCACCCTTAAAGTAGAATATTTAATCAAGTGAACAAATGAATTAATAATTAAGAAACAACAATATGTAGTGAGGTATGTTATTCATATGACCTATTAAAATAATACATGTATAATCAATAAAATATGTAGGATGAAATTAAAAGTGTCCCTTACCCATGAGAATATTATGATAATGTCATCATTAAATAAAAAATTATAATATGGAAATGAGAAACACACAAGGGAATATAGCTCACACATAGGGAAAATGTGTATATAGATAAACAAATAAATGGCATCCTTGGGTATGATGCCACCATAATAAAAAAAGGATTATTGCGTATGGAACCATGTTTTTTAATTTTTTAGCTACATATTTAGAATAAAATATAAACTATCACAAGGAAGCATGTGGTTGTATAGGAAAAATAAGGAACAAGTCTCTCAAACTAGAAGAATGAGATTAGAAGGATTCTAAGCATCTATAGGCTTCCCTTAGAACTAAATGATAGTTATGAGAAAATATCTCAATAAGTATTCTATCATAATTTAGAAGACTAATGTAAGTTCTAAAAATGAGATTGATATTCAAGTGTTCAATGCCAATGAAATATAACATGCAATATGAAACAAGTGTATTATAATAATTTTAAAGAAAATAGAAGGCAAGTGCCATGCAAAATCTATAAAAATGAAATAAAGCTCAATAAAAATGCCCAAATCAAAGTCATATACAGTGATGTCTATAATGTAATCTTATAATGTAATGATTGTTAAAACTAGAATGACCAAATCCATGCATAAATGTAAGATATTTACACCATGTGTAAGTAATAAAGAAATAAGATATATTTAAAGTTAACTCTATATAGCTTAATGTGATTTATTAACATAATAAGTGTCACAAATCTGAAGTGTTGTGAATAGAAATATTAATAAATAAGCTTGGCATGAGGATTGGAACTTGGTATGATGGATGTTGTCTCTATTATTTCTTAGGATTCTTCTCTTTATATATATTTTTCCTCTTAGTCCCCTAAATGGCTTGGAAATACTTTGCATTTATAACATGAGTTGTGTGTATTAGCTAACTATTGAAAATTCAAATAGGAAGGGCCAATGTGTATGTTTAGGGAAAATGGGAAGAAGTACCCACAAAGATAAAAAGGGAAAGCCCATAAGGCTATAGGCTTGTCTAGGATGGGATCGTACAACTAAAATTTTGTCTCAGAGACATGTGGAATCAATCATGAAAATAAGGATGGATAATAGGTGAAAAGTGGCTCAAATATACTAATATAACCTTATGGATAAGTATTGATATGGTTTGTTTTTAGGATTTTTGGATTAAGTAAAGACTCATGTGGGGTTGGAACCATTTTAGGAATGGGTTTAAAACATTTTTTCAAATAAGCCAAAATGAAAATAACACACAAGAATAAGAGTTTTTCACCAAAATCAAGTGTCTATAGTTGGTCAAATAGAGAAATTCAAATATATTATGCACATCATTCATACAAATATGGAAGTTGTAATCGATAAGGCACTGATATAAAAATTTATTTTTTTTAAGATTATCTAACATTCTATCAAGGAAGACAATCTTCTTGATAAATCCACCATCATCCCCATTTTTGAAAATAGGGATAAGGCCTACAATTGTGCTCTATTATGTATTTGAATGCAAATTTATGATGATATTGGTTATATTTTATGATATGTGACACCAAAAAAACATCAATGTCCATCATTAACAATTTTTATTTTTGGATCCATTATTTGTTGTCATTTTTTTATAGAATATATCTCATATGTGAACCATTTTCAATTAGAAACATGTGGCATATGCATAGCTGGATTAATATCATGTATTATATGGAATGGTGAATAAGTGTTTTTGATATGAAATTGTAAAATCCATTTCCCAATGGGTAAGGCTTGGAATATTTGGTCCATAATATTTTTATCATTTTGAGGGTATTATGTGTCATGGAATGCCTTAACATTATAACATGATGTAATAGCAAAAGATATTTTGGTGGTAACTTTCCTAAATTTTCTCTGGCTATTTTTTCAAAGTCTATATATTCTTGTAAATCTTATTTTGATTAATGAGAGGGGTGAGGGACCGCATAACACTCTTTTAACAACAAGATTAAAAAGATAATTTAGTGGTTAAGGTTTCATTAAATAAATCATGTTACTTCAACATATCATTTTCACCATAAGTGTATATGTTTCAAGTGTGTCAAAGGGTTTATTTTTTTTGGGTCGATATTAGGAAATCAACCATCATTTCAATTAATTTATATATGTTCCACAAAATATAGACACTAGAAGCTCCAATATTGGTATTTCATATTCAAATATTGATATTATTGGATCATAATATTGATATTAACAAATTATAATATTGCTATTATCGGATTCCAATATTTCCATTATCAGATACCAATACTTATTTTTTACTTTGTCATTCATTTCTTAATGTAAGTAGAATAATGTTAATTATAGTTATGGAAAATATTATCGACTACAAAATTAATCACTAATAATATATTTGTATTTTAACAAGCATGAACCTAGCATCCTTTAGGTGCCTAACATTATTCTTTATATAATGGTTACTAGGAATCTAGTGGCTACTACATTCTCAACTTTATTCTTTAGAGACAATAATGTTTTGATGTTGATCGATAAAAGACGGTTAGAAGGTTCCTCACCCTTTTCATTAAAATCATAATTTTTATAAATGAATATATCACAAAAATAAGTAACCAAACCAAGTTACCCCAAGGGAAATACTCAAAGAAAAACATGAAACTTATTCAAAGCTTACATACAACACAAGATAATCATAGTGGTAGAAACCATAATGAAAACAAAATCTATGGTATAACCTATAGGAAATATAACTAGATCATGGATAATCTCTATAAATTCATATGATTTTAAAAAATAAACTTATGTAACCCATGACCATTCCAATGTCACACATTTCAAACCCATTAAATTCATAGGAAAAGGATGCATAAGAATCAAAACTAGACACCTTGAAATTATTATTCTAAACAATTTGTAAAGGTTAAAAATAAAAACACTAGATATGGAAAGTATTTGAATCAAATCCTCTAATGATGGATTAAAATTATAGTATCAAACCCTACATGTAGAGGCCATCTAAAAAAATGAAGATGTCATCTTATCCTTCTCAAAACACATGTATACATATCATAACCCCTATCTATCTAGAACTATTGTATTAAATAAATATAAATTTTGAATAAATAGTTCTTTCATTCACATTTAGACATCATAGTTCATAAGAAAAATACTCAATATATTAAAAGAATGTCTTAACAAAGGGACAAATTATCCTAAGACCCTTAGAAAATAAGACGACTAAAATGGAGGGGAATAATTTCACATATAAGAAGGTCATTCCCTTTGTATGCATATAAATCTACTCACTTCATTTAATATCACTAATATTCCTATTAGTTGACACTAATCTCATTTATTATAATTTATCTTGCTAATATATCTACCCTTCCTAGTCATTTATCTAAGGTTACCCTTTTATCATTATTCTTATACTAACCTTAGTATATCCCACTTCATCATTAATTTATCCTAAATCCCCATTATCCTAAACTAACCCCCACTTACCTATTATTTTGTAATTTAAATAATTCCCAATGACCCACCAATTAGCCTATGCCTAGGCTATCATACACCACTAGTCCTTAATCATCTACCTAATCCCTATCAAATCCCATCCCTAAGCCTAATTAATCCATAATAATATTATAGAATTAGAGGATTATATAATCCTCTCTATTCTAACCCATCCTCTCTATAAGCCTCTAAATATAGAGGCTTTAAAGGAATTTTAAATTCTTTAGATAGTCCTCATCCCTTGATCTTCTTCCCCCAACTTCAAATCTCCACCATAAATATTTCCCTCCTCTTTCTATTAAAACCTATCCTCTCCTCAATTGGAGCCATATTAGAATTTCATATAAAATCCATGTCCAACTAGTAATAAAGTAAGTAATCCATGCCAATCTAATCCATCATCAACATCTATTGATCAACCAACATCACCATGTCAAAAATCTGAGTTAAGGTAATCTAAATCCCAATCTTATTATTTAGATCCATTTGATCATGGTGTACATAACTGAACTTTAGGACTCTAATGTTGTTTTGAATGGTTTATTCATATATTTACATTGAATTCTAATGGCTCTATCACTTTACCTAATATTTTGATATTTGGGTTTTGAATTTACATAGTTAAATGCATATAACGATCAAATTTCACCTATATTTTGATGACCACAGTGGGACCTTGTTCCCAATTTAATCATTAAGTTTGTTAGAAGTGTTTTCACAAGCCTAAAAGTCTAATTGGATCAAGAAAATCTCAATTTTTTTTCAAAATTTGGCATGCATAGGTATAACATGCAACATTGCATTGGCATTCATGACCTTATACTCATGGTTTTGTCTTATGAGTTATGATTTTGAGCTAACTACCTATTTAATTGCTAACCATTTCCTCTAACCGTGCATGTTTTTATCCTTTTGACACTATCGTGACTCACAATTTATGATTTTATCAGTCAAGTGATTTTTTAAAAAACTAATAATGGTTTATTTTAACAAGTTTCTATCTTTTGACAAAATCATGACTTTCTAAGTCGTGACTTTGTCCTTTCAAAGGAAATTTTATCATTGATAATTATGATATTGTAGATTTTGATAAATCATTAATAGTTGGTCATTATCTTATAACCTATAGGATTTCAATCTGACATTTTATATATTAAAGGGTGCCTAACCATCATACTATTTTCTAGTTAACATTCTTTTTTAATCCAAGGGGTTTTTACTTTAAACATCTGCTTGTTGACTAACCCCCATTTTTTTAACAAGGTTTTATCTTTGAAAGTTTTACTATTTGATCTATGTTATTTACAGGGTCACCTTGAAAGGGAAAGGTAAAGAGGATCATCCATAGTTAGAACACTTAGCCTTTTATTCATTTAAACTCACCCATAAAACCATAGATTTTGACATTTTCATAATTCTAATCTTGATCTGTAAAACTATGGTACTACATGCCCAGTGGAAACTTTGTGATTTTAGCCAATTTTTTTAATTCAATCTAATAATATTTTCCTCTCTAAATCTTATAGGGTAAAACTTGGGATGAAATATCCTGAGGAATACTTCTTTTTCTATCTATTGTTTATCATTTTGATAAAAATCTAAATATCTTGATGCATCATAAAAACATTTTTTATCAGTTATAGTCATACGTAAATAATCACTTTTAGCATCTAAAAAAAATGTCTTTACATGTATAAACCTCTATTTATGTCAAAAATCTAAATATGGAGGTTTTACAGTTTATAACAAAACTGTAACTATCAATTTATGGCTAATAGTGGTTTTGTAATTTTTGATCATGTTTTTGTTTAAATATCACAGTTTTTTAGGTTAACCATCATATTCATCTAACCATTGCTAAACCACAATTCATAATCTATGGATTTGTCCCCCTACTTGCAATTTTGTAGTTTCTAGTTGTGATATTGACCTATGTAAGTATGACTTTGCACTATTTTTGTCTTCAAATTTTTTATTTTTGAGTGCATTTCTAGAGGAAATTTTAATGACTTTTTAGTCATTTTGAGCCTCCCACATGGCCCAAATTACCTTTGTGTCAAGGGCTCTACCCTTTACCCCACCCTATACCCCCATAATGGGCTTTATCATTTGACCCCTCAAGGGGCACTGCCACTTGACCTTACTAGGGGTTGTCACCCTTAGACCCCCACATTGTGGCCTACTCACCAAAATAAGTTATAGAGATAAATCATAATTTTTAGGGTGTTTTACTAAAAAATATTAGACTAACATCTTGTTTATTGAAAGGTTAAACTTACAGGCTATTACTTTGTATCTAAAACCTTCTTTTGCAAGGAATATTTTGGTCTAAATTTTTTTTGTCTTTTGGGTTTCCCCTCAAGATTTTAAATCATCAAAATACTAATCCTTGTCTTGTAGGTTACCTCTTTTGAGTGCCACAATAAAACTACTAACTATGTGATTGTATACCACTTGCCAAAGAGTATTTGATGGCACCTCAAAATAATTTTTGAATCATTTTTATCATCTTTCCTTGTATATATCATTTTAATCACTTTGTATTATATATATCATTAACATTATTTGACTTGTATATTCTTATCTTTCATCTTCTATATGTCTCACATCTTAATCTTAATCAGTTAATTAATTATTTTTGTCTTCTTATTTGTATGTTAAGGGCCATGTTTGGTGTATAATCTCCCCCTTGCATCCTTGTGGTGATTCCTAATGGAGAAAAAACCACCTATAAACCCTCTATCCTTTTTATTTTCTAGGGCTTTAGTGACTGTGGATTTCACCACCATGCACTAGTCCAAACTCCATGTTCTGGTGGAGTCTAAAAATAAAGAGATCTATCATTAGATACATAAGTATAATTTCCCATAAATGGTTCCAAAGAGTGATGGGGAATTAATCTCTAATACATAGGGTGGTTAGATAACATCCTATATGGACTTGGGCCCCACTGTACTTTCATGTATATAGGGGATGCACCTAGAAAGCCTTGTGAAAACCTAACATAAGATCCTTCATTCATAAAAATCACCTCTATATTAGATTTAATATCAAATCCTAAGTATCCATCATGTACAAATAAGGTTGAGAGAGTTCAATTGATTATGTAATGGGTCACTAGACTACAACCTCACCCATGAAGCCCTTGGATGGTACGAGCATTGGGTTACACATCCTTGAGTTTACTAATTATAGGTCATGGTTTTCTTATTTGGGTATGTCTTATGATACACCATTCTTGTTTGTGAGTTTATTTAGCCTTCACCCAAAATTATACACACCTATCTAGGTCTTTTCATAACCCATATTACATATCCTTGTCTTATCTTGTACATCCTTACCCACTTGTATATCCTCTCGTCTTATATATTCTTACCTCATAATCATCTTTATCATCATCCAATTATATATATTATCCTTGTATATCCTTGTCATTATCATATCCTATCTCCCATCTTACCTTCACTCATCTTAAGCTAGTCATACCCACTCATCATTAGTCACATCTCCATTACCAAAATACATACATACATATATATATATATATATATATGTATATATATATATATATGTATATATATGTATGTATATATGTGTGTGTGTGTGTGTGTATATATATACATACATATATATATACATATATATATATACATATATATATATATACATATACACATATATACATATATATATATATACACATATATACATATATCCGCACACACACACACACACATATATATACAAACATACATACATACATACATATATATATATATATACATATATGTATATATATATATATATACATATATATATATACATATATATATATATATATATACATATATATATATACATATATATATATATATATACATATATATATATATATATATACATATATATATATATACATATATATATATACATATATATATATATATATATATATATATATATATATAAAGTCCTCATCCTATACCATCTCATCTTGTCTTCATCATGCCTTAGTCTAGTCATCCTCACCCCATCACTCGCATATACTAACCATTATATTGTATATCCTTGTCTTTCCCTCTTGTAATTATTTTTGTACATATTTTTATCCCCTCCTATAACTAGAACCACTCATCATTAGTCACACCCCCATCACTAACATCTTATCTTGTATATACTAGGCATCATCTTGTACATATTATCCCTAGGCATCATCTTGAACATATTATCCATTTGTCTTACTCTCACTATAGTCTAACCATAACCATGCATCCTTGATCATCCCCCGTCACCTACATATTATAATCATGTCTTGCACATCCTTATCATAATCTTAGTGAACATATTATCCTTGTATTATCTTATCCCATACCCCATATTATCTTTATCCCATCCTAGGCACATATTATGACCACCTTATCTTCCTCTCATCTTAGTCCAACCATTATCTACTCATCATTGATAACATGCCCATCACCTATATCTTGTCTTGTAAAAAATTATTCATACCCCCTCACACATCCTAATCACATTTGATTTTGTCATTTGCATCTTATCATAAGCTCACATCTTGTCCTAATAAAGATTTTGTCTTGACCTTGCATTAACCTAGTCACCTCATCACTCATCTTGTCTAAACATGGATCTTTAGGTCATGCTTGGGTCCTACCCCACCCATATCTTTATCCCTAATCAACTACATCATCACCTATCTATAATATTATCCCATCATATCTTGAGTAAATCAATCTAAGGTTTTGATATAGTCTTATCCATATCTATCATCCTTATCCAACATCACTCATTCCTTAGTCAGATCTCATACCTAGTTAATATCTTGCTAGCATATTATCACTTTATCAATTTCAATCTAGCAAACCTATCATCATAAATCTAGTCTTTATCATCCTTACCTATTCATAACTAGTACCCAACATACCATCATCTTGCTAGTCTAAATCTAATGACCCATAAAATGTTTAATATGTTTTGTTATCTTTAAAACTAAGCATTTTTGATAAGTCAATAGAACCTATTGTACTATTAGTCTAAAATTTGATTATAGTCTTCTATCCATTAGTATATCTCATCCCCATACTCTTGTATCATACTATGTTAGATATTTGGATCTACTTTATTCAAGGAGCCATCCATAATCCTTAGCTTACCTTTTATCATCCATCACCATGAAGTTAAACCCCCGTTCATAGACCAATATATAGCTTCTCATAAGGATGAGATCATATTAAAGTTTATTATGATGGGTGTTACACTCCTTAAAGGTGTTTACCCCCTTCAACTCATTGTACCTCCCATCCAAGTCCCTTCATGTTATTATCATACTAATCCTCTATCTACTAGTCATAAACCACCATCTATCCATTCGTATACTAGCAAAGGGAATCCAATCTTGGCCACCTTGATTCCTTCCACCCCCTTGCATCAACCATCATCTAATCAAAAACTAATGCTTCCACATCTAAGTCACATAATGAAATGGGTCCATATTCCCCTCTTCCTATGTCCTTGGAAGCCCTTTTTAAATAACTCATCACCAATAACATGATGGTACATCCACCTACCTGCCATCTTGATCCCACTAAACCTAAGACCTCTTGGTATAAAGCTAATCAATATTATGCATATCACCAAACCTAGGGATATATCATTAATTAATGTTGAGATTTTCAAGGCTACACCCAAGAGCTCATTAACCATGGTGATATAGGAATTGAGTATGAACTAGATGCATCCACATTCCTAGGTGAACAAGAAGAGATATGGTAAGATTCGATTCCTAATCATAATCAAGACCTTCCCTTTTTTAGCCAAGGTCAAGACTCCAAACCCATACATGATCACCCCATCCTAAAAAAATCCTCTATAAAATTTGAGTCTACTCCCCATGAGCCTAATCCTCCCATATCTCGTGAACCCTCTCAACCCTCACATCAAAAACCCTTTCTTGAGAGGCCAATCGTGGGCAATAAACCTTCTAATAGTATCATTCCATCTTGTACATCAAAGTATAAATAAGAACTAACACTAGTCTTGTCTACATCATGATCATGTCCAACACCAATATATAAATCATATTCCTCATCAAAACCATCATCCCTCATCAATATTGTAATAGATAATGATAATTCCTATATTTTTGAGGATACTCTTAATCCATATAACTCTAGTCTATTACCAAGAATATATTTAGATCCCAATTATGATGATGAAGTCATAAGAGAGTTATTACAAGATTTATATATCAAAGATAGTATGAATGAATCTAATCCTCCTTTGAATCCATGTATTGTAGCTAGTCCTAGTGATCCTTTTACTAATCTTGAGGAGATTCTCTCTGATGTCAAAACTAGGTCTCTTAGAAACCCCTATCAATACCATGCTACCACATCACTAATAATTTAATTCATCACACCATCTCCACCATATCCATCCCTTTCTTCCCATCAATAATCATTTAATCACCTCCCTCCATAGGAACAAATAGGATCATACATCATTGGAATTTTCCTTGAGCACTATAATAGGTGAAAAAAATACAAAGGTCCAAGACCATGTTCCAAAATTTATACATCATGATAAAATCATCTTTCATCCTATCAATCAAAATTGAGAAGAGTTAAATCATTAGCCTACTCAAATAATGTATTCTCCTAGTGAAGCCCAATGTCAGTCACTAGGGTATCATCAAAATAATAAATCAATCTACCCTAGTGAAGTCCAAAATTAGGAACTAGAGGGTAGTCAAGGTCAAATCCAATCAAAAAATACAAATAATGTAAAAACAACACCAATGTGGATGATCATCCTTTTAATAATCAGATAAAAAATGAACCATAAAATCAAAGTATCTTAGATCACTTACAATATTTTATCACATGGCACCAATCAAATGAAGAATGTCCAACATCTCCAACAATTTGTGTGACTACTAGTCCTAATCCTCCACCACCCATCACACCATCGTATCAAAATATATCATCCATTCAAGTCCCAAACATCTAAATAAAGATCTAATCACATCCATACCTCCCTTAACCTTCTTAGGTAGCATTATCTCTCCTAAGGGTGATAAAAACACCTAGTTTAGGTATATAAAAGGGTCATAATCAATAAACACTAAAGACCACCAAGACATTAATATATCCAACAATTATAATATGATCCTATCATCACACATCCCTAGAATAGGTGTTGATTAAACATCATAACAATTATTATATCCTACATCTTGTCTTCTCTAATAAATCAAGATGCCCAATAAATTTAAAAAACATCATTCATTCAATAGTGAAAACTAGTCTTCTGGTGCATTGGACAAGCACCATGATGAAAATTGATTTTTGGCATCATGATAGAATAATAAATTATCCACACTAAACCATAAAACTTGGGGGAAAATCCATTCATTCCTTATCATTTGTCTATCTCATTTTTCTATCCACACTGATTCCATCCCCTATCCACCTTATCTATATCACCCATCTTATCCCTTATCCATCACCTCCATCTATTATTCCTATCCATCATAATGGTATTTCAAAGAAAAAACATTTCTTGACCTTTGTAAGGAAGTTAACAGTGTCTTGAGAACTATTCTTAAACCATCTTGGCATATCCTCTAATGAACACTCAGGCAACTAAACATTTAGTTCCTTCACAATGTGGTCATTGGAAATTACTATTCCTTGATTCCTTCATCCTCATCCCCTTTTCCATATTACCCTCATCATTTTGTCATCCCACCCATCATTCCATCCATCTAGTAACCCCATTTATATAGTGTACACACATATTCCAAAAAATCCCTAAGAAGTGAAATATTCCACAAAACCATAAAAATCATAAAGAATGAAAAATCCAAAAATTTCCCATGATGTCTTATCTTATCCAAAATACCATAGTCGTGTCTAGCTCTATCCATCTCATATCATCTTAGTTATCATCATTAGACACTATGTTTGGTCTTAAAATTGAATTGGAGTGGTCACCCATCCTACCATATCTTCATCATCCTTTTGGCTAGGTATTGTCAACATCCATAGCCTTGCCAAAGAATTTAATATGGTACCCATAATTTCCCTATCAATCCCTCTTCACACCTAACACCAATCACATCATCTCTTTGCTAGTGTGTAAGGTACTTTATCCCATATATATCTTTATCATTGCCTCCTCATACCTATCACCCATCCAATCACTATTTTTATAGTATGAAATGTATTGATCCCATCATATCCTAGTCTTCTTACAAGATTGGCCTCTTGCAAGGCTATGCATATTAGTAATATTTTGTCATAACTTCTCATATATCACTTTCTAGTGGAAACTTTTTGAGTAATTTTCAACACCAAATCCATATTCCTTATCCCTAAACTAGGGGCAACATATAATCCATATCCTCATTCAAGTCCTTATCCTCATCTTAATCCTAATCATGATCATCCTTTCCAAATCCAAGTCTATCCTAAATCATAATCATCCTAGTCTATTCCATTACCCAATCACTCACCCCATTATTAGAAAAGGCACTATGACACTGCATGTAGATAGTTGTGTGTGTTACTTCTTTGTTTTATTTAACTTGTTTCCATGTTTTTTTTTCATGTAAATTTTTTATTTTCTTTTTCTCTTTTTGTCTATTAGGAAATGAATAGGGATGATATGAGGTCACCCAAAGATATAATAATGATTATAAGTTCCCTTAATGATGCAAAGTTTGCTATTTATCCATGCACTTTGGCATAATGTCCTCTTGGTCATATCTATATCATGGGTCATACTACCAAGTTCTATATTTATCAGATTGCTTAGACTATGATGATTCTTATGATATTTGTGATGGATTGATCACCTAAACCTCACCATATATCTTATCATCCTTATTTTCATCACTAATCCAATCTTTCTAACCCATTTATCTAAATTCCAATCATTAATACTCATATCATCATCTAAGTCATATCTTATAATCACTAACATCATACTCTAAACACTAATCCTCACCATTATAATCTCCTCTATCACTTAACATTTATCCTTGAATTAGAACTACATTGGCTTGAGGTATTTTTAGACTATGTATGAAACACTTAGCCACTTTTTAGTGCCCAAGGATAGCTCGGCCACTATCTCCTCTATCTCTCCCTTGAATGCATCTTTTCTATGGATATAATCACTAATCACATTAGGGCTCATTGATTGAATGTAATGTAGTCTAATTTTTTTGCCTAACTATTGGTCAATCAATGATATTGAACCTTCTCTATCATAACTTACATCATATTTATTGATTTAGATTTGAGCTACACCCATCATCAATCTTATCAAATCATAATCTTATCCTAGCCTATATTTCTCCCTTGAATTCATCCTTACTTGGGATACATCTAAAGCTTATGACCTTTTAATCTTATCATAATCATGTCATGGTTGATTCCCCCTTGGTATGTGTCGATAATAATGATAACATCATCTTTACTTCCTATACATATGTCCTTATCATGGGCATAATCAATCTATAGATCATTTCTCAACTCAAATTTTATTTCATCATCTATCTTGCATCTATCATCCCATACCCTTGTTTATCCATCTCATCCCACCCATCATTTCTTATTTTGAGTGGGCATCCATCACATTCTTCCCTGTATGTCCCCTTGAGGGGGAATCAAATCCCCTAACATCATATCTACTAACATTCATATATTACATGGTTTCTCTTTGAAAGACCATTACTCCTTCCACTTCATTCCACTTGTATTGAAATTTTGAAGAGGAAAAAAATTTATGGATCTAAATTTTCTTGCTTCATCTAACATCACTAATATTACTATTAGTTGACACTAATCTCATTTATTATAATTTATCCCATTAATATATTCCCCCTTCCTAGTCACTTATCTAATGTCCCCCTTTTATAATTATTCATCTACTAACCTTAGTCTATCCCACTTTATCATTAATTTATCCTAAATAAATATTATCTTAATCTAACCCCTACCTACCTATTATTTAAGAGTGTTAAATTCCTAATGGCCCACCTGCTATCCTATGCCTAGGCTACCCTACACCCCTAGTCCCTAATCACCTACTTAATCCCTATCTTTATACATACAATATTTTAAACTTTTATCAAATACTAATGTTGTCCATTTTGCATGAACCTATTGATAATAAATCTCTCTAAGTGCATGCCCTAAGGGGCACATAGAGAAAGGGGTGAAAAGACACTTGGTGCTTCATATGATTTTTATCCCTTACTACCACATTATTACCAATTTTACTGGATCTTAAAACCATTCCTATAGTTATTACTCCTCCCTTCCACACTCCTCTACTATTTTTCCTATTTACATCCTCCTTTTATGTCCTTAATTCCCTTTTGGGATATTGGTTGTGTTAGGTCAACAAAGGTTGACCATATATTGTTTAGTGGTATTTTTCACTTTTTAGATTTATTATTGCTTCAGTCGACCTAGCTTAGACCTAGTGAATTATCCCCAAAAACATATAGGGTCAATTAGGTTGACCATGTACAACCAATGTTTCTAAGAGGATTTAGTGTAAGATCAATCTATAAATACAAGATCATTTCATCATTATTTCAATATACAATCAAGAGCTATCATTCGCTCAGATTTCTTCATAATTTGCTCTTCCACCATTGTACTTGAGGAGTCTTAGCTTAGGTTTTCTAACTAGAGAATATAATATTGTGGATAAGTCTTAGATGATTTTGCCTTTCTTAGTGATTTTTACAAACCATAAAAAAATCTTGTGAATCCCCTTTGGCCAAGGGAGATATTGAATCTCAATGGATTCACATTCAAATAAGTATATTCTAACTTTATTATCCTCTCTTTAGTAGATAGAAGTAACATAAGTGTTGGATTGAATAATATTACTTTTCATATTCAATGTATTATGGTCTTACCCATACTTATATTATTTGATATTAAATTATACATGTTTTTATTTCTTTAATAACCCCTCATGTTGTACCACAATATTTGGTGTGCACTATATGGATTTACTTTCTTGTTTGCTAGAATAAGTGAATATTAAACCTAGGACTCTTTTAGGGTTGTTGTGTGATTATGTTAGATTGTAGGATTTGAAACCTTAACACACATGGTGTATTATTAAAAGTGATACCCTAATTGGGTCTAGTAGATCCCCATATTGGTCATGCTCAAGCTTAAAAAATGTATTCCCAATTATAAGTGTAGGTATGATCTATCTTCTCTGAGCCATGATTGATATATAGACATGATGCATTTTTGATTTCATACATTCTAGTGAACCCAATGTGAAACTACCCTTGATATATTTATTTGACTTTATTTCATTATTTTTAGCATTATTTTTATCATATGTCTATCATACTATATCAACTCTATCAACCCAAATCTAATCTCTATGCATAGGTTTTTAGGAACATGCAACTAGATCTACTCAAATGACCTAGTATAGGTTTTTAGTCTTCAAGACTTCCAATTCAAACTACTAGGTTGACCCAATTGACCCTATACACTTTTTGGCATCCATATTTATCTACTAGGTCAACCTAGTCAACCCTGTACATTTTAAGCACTCAATAGTAGGATTTTAAAAAGCTTGATCAACCAATTGACCTAGTTAGTAGGTTTTGTAAGCATATTCCAAGGTTCTTGACTATAAATATTCATTATCAACATATGTGATCCACCAAGGCTCCTTTCTATCTCTCTATCTCTTTTTTTTATGTCTTTCCTTTCATGATTTATAGTCTTCAAAACTGCCCCTGCATATTCAATTAGATTGGCCTTATTGATGTAGTTCTATGTTTTGTGTGTTATCTGAATAACTGGGTTGACCCTAGTCGACCCTGTTCATTTTCAGATCTTGATTTCATAGTATTTTTTTGACCTTGTCAAAAATATTCTATATTTTTTGCATATAGTGTCAACACTACACCTTATTTCAAGTTGGAATTAATCTCTATATGCTAGTAATTACTTCACACCTTTCTTTTCTTATTACTTACATGATTATAATAGTTCACATAGTCTAATTGGGAAGTTTTTAATTAATCATTTAGTTTAAATATTTATATTTTATGCACACATATCCAAATCACATAATCTAAATAATCATTTTAACATTTGTCTACGTAAGGCCAAACTATTTAGATTTCATCACCAAGGGGGAAACTGACTTGAAATTCTGGTTAAGTATAAAGCATGGTTAATGGTATATTCTATCTAAGCACATGACACCCTTATCACTGTAGTGTGTGAAGTAAGGGGGTAGACCTCAATAAAAATATTTTATCATTAACACTACAATCCCTTTCATCCCAAACTACCTAAAATCATCCTTAGATTATTTTTTAGCATCTTGATTTACAACCAACTTCCCATCACATTTAAAATCATTTCTTAATAATCTAATAAACTTGTTAGGTTGACCAATTAGTTAACTATTTACTTTCTAAGTTGATTTCTTGATCTTTGCTTAATTGTGTGTGAAAAAACATACATTAACCAATGTTGGTGTAAGGTTTTGTATAATGTGTCTCAATTAGATTGGCTAACATTAATCCAATTGATTATTTATTTCCCTTCATTTCTTACTTTCCTAGATTAGTTTTAAATATTATCTTGTTTTAGTTCATAACTTGTTATCAACCTTTTCATTTTTCCTATCTATTGTACTAAGTCAACCTAGTCAACCCTATACCTTTTTCTAGCCTTTATGCACTATACAAGATCAACCCAATTGATCCTATACCTTTTTATAGCCTCTATGCACTATATAGGGTCAACCTAGTTGACCCTATATTATTTACATCCCCTTTTAACTCTTTTTCTAATCTATGTTTACTATATTGGATCAAACCAATAGACCCTATACTATTTATAGGTCATATTTTCTATTCTAGGTCAACCCAGTCAACCTTTTACTATTTTCTTCTTTCTCTATTTGTCAATCTAATTCCCTATTTCTCCAATTTTGCATTTTTTTCATCTTTCTTTAATTAGAATTAAGTCTCATGTAATAATATTATTAGATAGATTGAATCCATTTAGACACTATTTGGGATGTTCATTTCTCCCTCTCTTTTCCTCCCAAGAGAACCATCACTCGTAGGGCACCTCTCCTCATCCTTCATCAATGAAATATAACATGGTGAAAATAACACCTCAAGATTAATTTTATGGATTGGATCCTTGCTTTACTTACCACAATAATTATCATCTTCAAAATATTTAAACTAATGCTGGAGTGATTAACACAATTTTATTCAACAACCCCATTAATAACCCATCTTCTAATAATCCTCCCCTAATACCAATTTAGGGAATGGTCCTACCAACACCAACCCACCTCTTGATACAACTCAAATTTTAGCCCAAGTTATCCAAAAAATTAACATTATAAAAAATTCTAACACTCATCAAATGATGTAGGTTCAACAACATCTAAACAATGTGCCTAATCAACCTCCAACTATCCATCCTTAAGCTAATCCCAATTTTATTCCTCCACCTCTTAGGGATGCCTCAAAAAATGTTATTCCTCAACCCATAATAAATAAAAAATACTTAAAACCATTAAAAATGAGCCTTTATCCCCCTTTATTGTATCCATTTATATTGGTAACATATTTACAACTATCAAATACGATGGGACTAAAGACCCTACCTAATTTCTTAAAGCCTTTGATAACCTTTACAAGAGTGTATCCAAACTAATACCTTTGCTACAACTAAAATCTTAGTCAAAATTTTTTACCAATGATGTATTATAATGGTATAATTAACTACCCCAACATTCTATTTGGTAACTTGAAGATTGGTTAACCATTTAGTTAAATAGTTTCAACATAATGATCTTCCCAAAAATTGTCTTAGCCACTTCATCAATGCTTAGTAATCTCATAATGAATCAACTCATGACTTTATTAAAATATGGAAATCATTGGCCCATAAATCTGACCATAACATGACTTATGATAACTTATTCAAACTCTTTATCTTATCTTTGACTCCCACTCTCTAATATAAGGCTTGAACCTTTGCTCCCTAAACACTAAATGAATCTCTTGATCAAGTTAAAGGTCAATACTTTCTCATGAAGCAATTCAAACCTAATCCAAAAATTTTTAAAGGATATTTTCAAAACTATAATGCTATCATTAGTAATTATCCATAAAACAAACTAGGAGTTTCCAAAACCAATGTTCCTTCACCTTCTCGTACAATGCTTTTGATTCAACAAATGAAACAATTTTTACTACCCTTGAAAACTTTCATCTATCCCAATGCTCCTCTTAAGTGGTATGATCCCAATATATTTTATTGGTTCCATGCTAACATTGGGCATTATAATTAATATTTCAGAGGTATCACTAAATTTTTCATCTCTTATGTGCTTGTTTATTCATTCAACCATGAAGCTTTGATCAATCTTCATCATCAAGAATACACTACTATTTTTCAAAAATGATAAACTTCTAAAGATTCTACTTCAAGTATTAAAAAATACTCTTAAAATAATCAATTGGATTCTAAGGATTTTTTTGCCATTGATGCTAATTATGAACAATACTTTAACAATTCTCAACACTATTAAGGTCAACTATCATCACAAACTAGTTTAAAAGGATCTCGTTACTAAGCTTAAAAAGCCATCTTTAGAATAAAAACTTCTTAAAGATACTACCACTACAAATCTTGATTCAAAATCACCTAAGGAATAACTTATTCCTTCTAATACTACAATCACATTTATTCCTCCAAAATATAATCTCCCTCCCAAACCTCATGTTGGTTCTCCTAAATCTCATTGGAACTTTCCTTAAGAACTCAACTTGATGCCTTGTAAAATTCCACTTATGGAGTTAGTTCACATTTCACCTTATCATTGTAAATTTATTATGAAATAACTTCAATAAATTGAAGATCCATCTTCCATAGATGAAGAAACACCTTTTACTGAATCTCAACCTACCAACATAAATACCATTGAAACTATGTGTCCTTCCAAACCCTCTATTGAATTCCTTGAATATGACATGATCAATGATGAAATTATCTTTCATGTTAATGATCCACCACTCTTTATCAAAGTATCCATAATGACACTCTTATTCAAAAAGTTCTATTTGATGAAGGTTTTGGTATTAATGTCAAATATTTATGGCTTATGCAACAATTTGGTTATAAAAATGATCATCTCAAGCAAACTCATCTTACTTGTTGTGGTTTTGATAAGATTAATAAAAAGCCACTTATTTGTATATGGATTTCATTAACCATTGGAACTAAACTAATTAAAACCAAGCTTATGGTCTTTGATCTTCATTTATCTTATAACGTACTCCTTGGTCATCTATGGACTCATCAAATGAGGGACATTTCTTTTTTTGGTAGTTAATGTATTAAATTATTTCATAATGGAAAATGATAAAAAAACATGATGTTAATCCCAACCCATGGAAAATTTAGCTTCCCAATCCTAATTCACAATATCATATTCCTACAATTCCTAAAATTAATAGTCCTCCTTTACCCATGTTCATCAACATGAATCCTAATTTACAAGTTACTCTTGTAGATTATGATGATGATGAACCTAATTATTTGCAACATACTTGTAATAATACCAAGTTACCTCCCTCCATTTCATAATGGCTTCCTATTTATCTCTTACAAAGAGACCATATTATTCCTCTCATGGATGAAATGACCAATTTTACCCCACCATGAAATGCTCGAGATCCTTCTTTACCTAAAGATGCCTTCACTTGCAATGATTTTGGACTGGCCAAATTATTTCAAGATAATCTCATCATGTCTCCTCATACATTAAGTAATACCAAGATTTAAACCTTTGAAAACCCCCCTAATTTTCAAGCATGTATAATTTCTCCAACATATGATGACAACTATGTCATGGCCCAAGCTCAATCTATAGACTTGGATGTCTAACATTATCAAAAAACCTTAGCCCAAATTAATGATTTTAATCAATATGTTCATACCATTTTATGGATCACACCTTAGATATTGGGGGTCATGTACCTCCTATCAATTCCCCTCTTATCAATACTCCTTAGGTGGTAGAGAAAAATATACCTTCTAAACCTCTATAAACCTCTATATCTCCTTTACCACTTATCAATCTTATCATTACATCTGATCCTTATCCTATCATTTAACCAATTGATATTCCAACCCCTTCTACTCCATCTACTTCTACTCCTAAAATTATAATAGATACCAAGGCAATTGATGTTTGTTAGATACATTCTAATTCTTATCACCATGGCAATCAAATTTTAGATCTTGAAGTAGATGTCAAGTGTTATGGTCCTCTTCTTACCTTACCTAGTGACGAAGCTATCCTTGAGTTATTTTATGCCTGAGAACCTTAACTTCCTAGGTATCATCATAAAATTGGGAATTTCAAAACTAAAACTCCTTGCTTTAACAACTTCATTTCTAGCATTGACCTTTAAACAAATCCAATTTCAGCCTTACCTAATGTACCATACCACTTTCAAGATGGTAATTCCTTGATCATCAAAGAAACCACTCACATTGAATATGGTACACCATCTTGTCCTCAAGCTATCATAGTATCTCATGAGCTCTCACCTACTGAACATGATAATTTTATTTTGTTATTTGATAAATATCATGAGGCTTTCACTTGGTCCATAGAGGACATTCCTAACATTGGCCATAACATTATGGTACATAACATCATTACTTATCTTGATACCAAGATTTTGAATTAGAAATAGAGAAAAATTCCACATGAAATTTCAACTTTATGTCATTAAGAAATCATCAAATTACTTGATGCTAAATTTATTAAACTAGTGGATTATTCTAAATGGGTTACCAACATTATTTCCATTCATAATATAGTCACTATGGTCAATCATATTTGTATTGATTTATGCAATATTAATCTTGCTTGTCATAAGGACAACTACCATTTACCTTCAATATATGCCATTGATTCCATGATTGGTTATGAAATTTTATCTCTTACGGATGGATTCTTGGGATACAATTAGATTCATATCACCCCCAAGGACCAATATAAGACAACTTTTACCATGGAACATGGTACCTATTACTATGTCAAAATTCCCTTTGGCCTTAAAAATGCTAGATCCACTTACCAACAAGAAATCAATCACATATTTCATGATATCATTAAAAAAATTATTGAAACTTATGTGGATGTTCTTATTGATAAATCCAAACACCTTAAAAATCATCTTTCTAATCTCACTATCATATTTAACCATCTCCTTAAATATAATGGTATACATAATCCTTAAAAATGTGTCTTTGTAGTTACATTTGGAAAAAAATAGGATTATTAGTCTCTCTCTGTAACATTGATGTTGAACCCACCAAAATTAGTGATATCATCAACATGATCATTCCTCATTATATTCCCAAAATCTATACTTATTTAGGCAAGCTTGGGGAAATTAGATGATTTATTCCTAAAATGGCTCATCAAATTCACTCCATCAATTCACTTCTCAATAAAGGTAATACTTTAAAATGGACAGATCCATGTCAAAAAACTTTTGATAGAATGAAAGAGTCTTTGCTTCACCCACCTACACTTCATCCTCTTTCTAATGATAGACCCTTGATTCTATATACTTCTTCCACACCTATTTTAGTTGGATAAATGCTTGCCCAACATGATGATATGGGAAGAGGGTATGTTATCTACTATATTAGTTGAGGCTTCATCAACTATGAGATACATTATACTAAAATTGAGCATGATCATGGATATCACCTAATATTCCTACCAAACTACCATCTTTTACTTATTTTTCTCACACTTTTTGCTTTCCAAATTTTTTTGACACCCCTTGGGGTTTTATTTTTTTGAGTTTCTTTTTAAGACAATGAATAGGACCCAACATCCCTCATAAAATTACCATCTCTTTATTTTATCTTTTTATTATTTTATTAAGTTACATTATAAGACCATGGATAGGACCCAACCCTATTGATACAATTACCACCTTTTCATGTTCTTGATCCTTGTTATCAACTTTAGTTTTTACTTATTTTGATAGATGAAATCTACACAATAATTTATTTTAGCTTGTTTTCCTCCATTTTCTTCATTCTCATGATAAGGAATCACACTTTACTACCATTGTATCCCTTTTTCCCCTTTGTCACATTTTTTCTGATTTGAATCAATTCAAATTGTTTCATGTGTCATTCCTCTTGATTTCCCCTTCTTTTCATCTCCACATTGGATAAAACAAGGTTAAAGTCAATATATTACTTTTATTTTACCTAGATTTACAAGACTCTTTCACCCCATGCTCGTTGAAGTTCTCTCTCTTAGAAACCTTAACCCAAATATTCAAATGAAAATCATCTTTAGCACACATATTTAGTTTTCCAAATCCAAATGGAAGAGGAATATAAAAATCCATCAAGAAAGTTAAAATCTAAATCATTTTAATCAAAATTCAATGATATTTAAATGGCAACACACAATTATCAAAATTCAAATTCACATAAAAGACATGATTACAAGAACATCTCCTATCTCTACTTGAAGCTCAAACTCCATAATTGGCCTCACAAATATTTGAGGTCTTTTGTGGTGTGATAGGCCAATATATTTGAATAATGGAATTCAACAAACTCTATGGTGCTATGTACTTTCTCACACAAGTACCCAATCTTTGTAGTATATCAATGACTCTGTAAGGGGTCCTAAGGAATGGGGAACACATTGTGGAGAGGTAGGTCCATTTTAATTTTCATACATATAAATTTCATGGGATGATATATATACTCCATTTTTTGACTTAAGAATTGTGTGACTAAGAGAAGTTATTCATAGTCCTTAAGGTTAAAAGTCCTCTTGTTTTGACAAACCTAATTTGAGTGTCTAGATCTTGATAAAGAGTTCCTCTACCTTAATTTTTCCTTCATTCTCCCCTCCACCCATTTCATTTCCCCCCTTGATAGACAAATTGTGATTCCAAATATATTTGTCCTTATTCTTTAATTCCTTCTTCTTCATCTATTAAAAACATGCTAGCACTACTTTGTTTTAGTTTTATCTATCCTTAGAGTGAAACGACATGTTTATGCAACTATGGATTTATTTATTTTTTTCACCATGATTTTACATCCCTACATTTATTTTGAATTCCTTTTACCATTAATCATTATTGAAATATCTTACTATTATAGACACCTGAGTTCATACCTTTTTTCCATTATTGAGTGAGGTTGGCTCATTACTTCTCACTTGACAATGTTGTTTTCCCTTTTATGCACCTCTTTTTTCCATTATTGAGTGAGATGTGGATTTTTACTACTCACTCATCAATGGTGTTTTACCATTTTGTTTCTTCTTTTACTATTGATTTGTTTTATTACCATCATGTTTGACATGTATCCTTAGTTTGACTTGGTGAGTTTACCTTTCTTACTTAAGGATAACTTGTTTGATTTTTTTAGTCTTCAACAACCTTAGATTTTTGGTTACCTAATTTAATCTTGTTTTTTGACTTGGTCATTTAATTTAACATAGTACTTCCCAAACTTTACAAATTTCCCAAGTACATTCCATCCTCATAGCACTAGCTATCTTGGATTTTCTTGCATTTGTTTATTTTTGCTCTTTAGTTTTGTATTTTTGGGTTTGTCAAAAATAGTCTTTGTATCCTACACAATAAAAAATAACAAAAAAAATAGATAACCATCTAGTGATAAAGGTAAGTTAAGGTATGCATTGCATTTAATTTTTACTTATTTTACATTTTTAGTCATTTACTTTTAGTTATTTTTGCTTTAAAATACTGCTTTTTTTTAGCATCAGTGTTATGTGTTCTTATGTTATTTCTTGAAGCACCATCCCATGTTTCACCTTATTGACATGTGATGAGATTCTAGTGGGGCATATGTATACACATAATATTTTCAAATTTTATCAAATACTAATACTTTACATCTTATAGGAACCCACTGAGACTCAATCTCTTTGAGTGTATGCCTTAAGGGGTATACTAAGAAAGGGTTGGAAATAACTTTGGTTCTCCATAAGATTGTTATCCCTTATTTTCACATTATTATAAATCTAAATAGATCTTAAAACCATTCCCTAAGATATTACTCCTCCCTTGCACACTCATCCAGTCTTTTTCCTCTTTCCACCCTCCTTTTCTTTCCTTAATTCCATTTTGGACTATCAGTTATACTAGGTTGACTAGGGTTGACCCTATAAAGTTGGGATTTTTTTTCAATTTTTAAGTTTATTATCCCTTTAGACAACCTAAGTCAAACCTAGTGAATTATCCTTGGAAACATACTGGGTCACTAAGTCGATCTTGTACAACTAATGTTTCTGAGAGGATTTAGGTCAAGATCCATGTATAAATATAAAATAATTTCATCATTATTTCAATAAGAAATCAAGATTTATTATTCACTCATGATTGTTCACAATCTTCTCTTCCACCTTTATACTTGAGGAGTCTTAGCTTAGGGTTTCTACTTGGATAATCTAGTCTTATGGATAAGTATTGGATGATTTGGCCTATCTTAGTGATCCTTATAAACCAAAAAAACCTCTTATGAAGTCCATTTGGATAAGGGAGATATTGAGTCTTGATGGATTCACATTTAGGTAAGTATATTCTAACTTTATTCTCCTTTCTTTAGTAGATAGAAGTAACATAAGTGATAGCTTCAATAATATTACTCTTCATATTCCATGTATTAGGATCTTACTCATACTTAGATTAATTGATATTATCTTATACATATTTTGATTAATTTATTAACCCCTCATGTTGTTCCAAAAGCTTTGATATGCATTACATTATATTTACATTCTTGTTTGTTATAATAATTGAATATTAAACTTAGGACTCTTTTAGGGTTGTTGCATGATTATCTTAGACTATAGGATTTGGAACCCTAACTCACATGGTGATGTTTTATAAGTGATATATTAATCAGGTATATCATATACCCATATTATTCATTCTCCTACTTAAAAAATATATTCCCAATTGAAAGTGTAGGTATGCTCTATCTTGTTCAAGACAAGATTGATTTATAAATATGATGCATTTTTTATTATGTACACTATCTAATCCCATACCTAGGCCTAATTAATACCTAAGAGGATTATATAATTATAGGATTGTATAATCATATCTATCCTAACCCCTCCTCTCTCGAAACCTCTAAATCTAGAGGCTTCTAAAGAATTTTAAATTCATTGGATAATTCTCATCCCTTGATCTACTTCCCCCAACTTCAAATCTCCACTATAAGTTTTTCCCTCTTCTTTATATTTAAACATATCCTCTGCTCTAGTTTATCCATCTTATAAGTCCATATAAAATCCATTTATAACTAATAATCAAGTGAGGAATCCATGCCAATCCAATCCATCATCAACATTCATTGATCAAGAAACATCATCATGTAAAAAATCTAAGTCAAGGTAATCTAAATCCCAATCTTCTTGATTTAATATATTTGATCATTGTGTAGATCACTTATATTTAAGATTATAGTGTTGTTTTGAATTGTTTATTCATATATTTTCATTAAATTATAATGTCTCTATCACTTTACCTAGTAGTTTGATATTTGGGTTTTGAATTTACATAGTTAAATTGATATAGTGATCAAATTTCACCTAAAACCATTTCCATTTATTAAAACATAAAGATAAATTTAATAAAATAATCAACACCAAAAATATTATCAATTTAACCACTCCTTGAATCTTCTCCTCAAATTTAATTTATTTTATAGCCTACACACATGTAATGCAACCTATTATCACATAGATTTTGCACTTGTTCTTGATGTCATAGCTCGTTACACAAAAATATAATAATATAATGGGATCACCTCTAAGATATAGGACCTTGGTTAATTGAGATCAAACTTTGGATAATTTTAGATTATTTTCACTAAATCCTATATAACTAATAAATTTTTAGTTTATTAAAGTTTTGCTTCTTTAGTGATCTTACTCCTAAACTAGGGTTTGACTAGGGAAAAGAGTTTTGAGAATGAAAATTAAAAAACTGATAATGGTGGTTACACTGAATATTTTTTAGTTTATTTTAATTATTTATTGAATGAAAATATCATAATATAAAATATATTGAAATTTTTATGAGCACAAACTCATGCAAAATGGGAAATCAGAGGTAATAAATAGTATTTTTTATACAAGAGACAAGATTCTTTTATTTTTAATCAAACAATCTTCCAAAAGGGTAAAAAATACCACAAATGAAATTCAATGATTTAAATAATAATTAAAACATCCACAAATATTCAAATAACCTTGCATACATAGATAATTCTCAAACAAGAAAGACATATCTTCAATTTATTCCCATTCACTAGGTTACAACATGTAGAAGAGTTATTCAAAATGTAAAATAATAATCTAGAAATTTAAAGACAAGATGGGCTATGACATACTTCCCATATTTATACAAAATATCTCATAAAATTGATATAGTTAATAATGAAATACAATACCTAGTAGAAGAACATACAAATCTTGAAACTTCATAGAAAGAGGCATGGTTTATAGTTGTAATGGCATCCTTGGCATGGTGAACAAGTTGGAAAATGGACATGTAAGATCTAGGCATGATATTCAACTTGTTAGAGGTATGGATAGAACTTTAAAATATTCATGGAATGCCCTTTTTCTTGTTTATGGAGCTATAATGACTCTTCATGCAAAATGGGGTGCCATTGTGAAACTCCAATTTTAGAACAAAATATTAATTTAAGATAACTTAAGTTACATTTTTACTAAACCCTAATTTTTAGTTTTCAAGTGAGGCTTTTTAAGTCACCAACTTTGTCAAAACTAGAATTGCATTTTACAATATGTGTTTTTACAACTTAATCAAATTAAACCTTTTCAAGATTAAAAGTGTAATTTGTAAGTCTGCTTTATACAATTTTCAACTTATCAAAATAGAAAGTGTAAAATACACATGGATATTTCTCAAAAAGAGATGTCAAAATGATAGTTTTAATTTATAAGATATGTTTTTGTAGCTTTATAATACTTTTAAAATAATGAAAATATAATATATGAGAATGTTTTTGATATAAATAATTAATCTATTTCCAACACTTCTTTTAACTCTTTATCCTTATTGGCCTATGTTTTCTCAATGTATGCATCAAAAGCCTTGAAGATATCAAAGATTCTAGCCTCATCAGGAATAAAATAGTAGAGGTTGGTTATCTCATAATCTAATACTGTATTGAAGAGTTACCTTCTTAAAGCTCTGTATGTTTGAATCTATTTACCCATATGATCTAATTTGTTATAGTACTTGATGAAAAAATGGATAGATCTCAAGGTGAAAATTGTATCTCATGCAAACACTTTTTCAATAAATTCTTTGAATTTATTCTAAAATTACTCTATTAAAAGGATCTACTCCTAATAATCTACTAGTCAACATGAAAATTTATTCAACAAATCCTCAATGTCATATAATATGTCCATGGCTTTGTCATGTGCAACTTTAGCCTTATGGGAAACATCTATAAGCATATTTATTATATATTGAACTAATATATATAACTCTTCTTTCTCTCCATAATTTTTAGTATATTTTCTACAAGGAGGATTCTCATATCAATTGAGTCTACATCTATCAATTTTGGATAGAAAAGATTCAATCTTTCTATCTCTCCCTCAAAACTACATAATGATCCATTACTATATCAATAACTTTGTTTCCTTTTGAGATGAGATATTCTACCCATTCATTTGTTTCCCTTCCCATGCTACCAATTTATGTCACCACATCAAGTGTTGCCCGATTTATGATCTGAGTGATGAGGTATGCTAGTTTGGGTTGTGCTGATTTGTAGTGGGATAGATGAATTTCTTCAATGAAATTATTAGTTATTCAACATTATTTTTCATCTCATCCTTAGTGACCTTCTCACTATGAATTTTGTAAAAGAGGGAGTTAATGGTGGATTGAATGTAATATTTCAACCCCTCCCTCATAAGACAACCAAGGTAGTTTTTAGACTTGGTAACCCCCCACCATTAGATCTTTTTTCTATTTTTTTAGTGGGGGGACTACAAAATCTACATACATTTCCCCTACTGAGTCATATAATATTCTTGAAAAGGTTTATGGATTTGTCTTATATTTATTATGTGTATCTAAGACACCAAAATATAATGTACCTAGGGAGACCATCTACTTGCATTTCTTTCCCACTCTCTATTCTAAACAACAAGGTGTAGCATCATGTTGTGTTAAAACTATCACTTGAGAATTTGCAATTGAAGATGTTTCACAGATAAGCATGGTGACAAGTATTGTATCCTATATTGATACTACCATTGATTTATTGGTAGATGTTTATGTAATTTGTTCTTAATTTATGAGCTGAAGGTCCACATTTTCATCAAGGACTTGTTCGTTCCCTATTTCCACTATAGGGGTTGGAGTTACTATGGAATTAGAAGAGGTGAGGGTAATGTAAATGGATGTGTCAAATGGGGTTGTGGAATATGGAATTAATATCAATGTAGGAGTAGACACAGGGAGTTGAAAATTAGGGACTAGTGGAAGTGTGGAGTCCAAACATTTAAAAGTGTCAATTAAACTAGTAGGGACACCAAATGGTGGTAAACTAAAAAAGATGAAGGGGGATGAAAATGAATTAGTATTTATCTTAGGAGTTGGGATGACTAGTGTAATTGAAGTTATAATGATTGAATCTATGGCTTCATACTACTATGTAGTGTTGGTGATTAATAAGGATGGAATGGAAAATATTGTAAATTAAATGGAAAGAATAATAGAAGGAGGGATTGAAATTGTGGGAGAAGGAAGTGAAATGGAAACTTGAGTATATAATGAAGGGGAAACCTAAGTGTCTAATTGACTTAATTATATTATTGGTAATGTACTTATTATCATGGATAAACTAATCAAAATGGAGGGTTGAGTCACTTGGGGTGAAGTAGGAGTGGAGCTAGAAGGAGGTGTTGGATCTATAAGAATGATAGAAATAGGTGGGGAATGTATCATCGAGATGTGATTTGTAAATATTATTAAGATGGGGGTTGAATATGTGGATGCTTCAACTATAACTATATCCTTCGATGAAATGATTATGGTTTGATATACTATTTCTCCCTTTTTTCCTTATTATCCCTTCTTGGCTTTTGCTTTCTTCTTTATTTTATGAGAGATTACTAGAATATTTGGTTGCTCTGCTATTCCTGTACCACTAGAACCCTCTATCAATTATGGAACTCTTTGTTCCTTGAGTTTTAATAGTTTTTCTATGATACTTAATTTTTATTTGGTCACTTTGACCCCTTTAATTATGAGCCATTTGATTGTTTTATTGATCATGTGGGAAATTATATCTATTATAGAGAAAGATTTAAGAACAAACCACTTTACTATTAGAAGGGGTTGTAAGTATATCTTACTATTAAGGTAGACCTTATCTACTAGAGACTCATCATCCACTAAGTCCCTAGGGACTAGTGCTAAGTTAAAAGCTTTGACCTGATCTAAGGTCATTCTAGAATAGTCCCTCAATCAAACTTCCTCTTCATCATCCAAATATTCCTAGTAATATTCAAAGGAGTGGAAATGGGAATATGTGTAAATTCCTAGTGTGCTAGTGATGTTTCAATGAAAATCATATAAGGGTCTTACCTCTAAAGTTCTCAGGGTCATCTATGTCATTTCTACCTCTTAGTTTCAACAAGTTATTTCACTAGCTCCATAAAATCCCATTTATCACTCACATATCTTGGAAGGGTGTATAGGTAATGACTAAATCAACATACCCTATTATAAGAGCAAGTGGGGAACTAGATGAAGTAAATACCCCACTTGGTGATCTCTATATTAGATAAATCATAGAATATATTTCTCTCTAGTTCCTTGTTAAACATTATTATGATAAAGTAGATGAATTCATCATTCACTCTTCTAAAGTATTTTCTTCTTGCCTCAAGAGTGAGGTTAGGGTAATTGTTAAACACCTTATGTTCCTCACTAGCCACTATCTTCCTTTGGACAATATATATACTAGGTAGGAGGTCATATAGAATTTCCTTGTGGTTTGTACTTCCATCAACTGCTTATGGTAGGAGTCACTAATGAGTTATGCCAAATGGATGTATTGTTTATTCTCATGGATGACCCATATATACTGATACATAAAATCATGGAAGCTATTTACATCAGGGCTACTAGTGATCCTATACAATAATAAAATTATATCTCCAACCTCATCTTTAAAATAAATCTTTTCCAATGTCTTAGGAAATATGGTAGATGCAGCCTTAGGGATTATTATCCATTGCTTATTCATTACTCTATGACATCTAATGTTGTTGTCTTGAAATAATTTTTTTGATGATTATGGAGTTATATCTAGATAACTATCAAATTATGGTATAATAAATATAGATTCAATGAAATTTGAGTCCATATTTGGAATCCTTTCCCCTTTATCATTCAACACTTCTCTCTTATCATCATCATAATGTTATGCTAGTGTAAGTACCAACTCAAGGCTTTGCACAGTTAGGGGGAAAGTTGTTGGTTGGGGTAGTCCACAGTCATAGATGCTTTGGATCTAGTCTTTCTTGAATTCTACATTGATCCTATTCTAGAAGTCACCTAGGTCAATGTGACCTAGGTTTGTTCCTGTAATATTAGTTATGTTGGATTCTAGATTAAGAGTGGCATTGAGTCCTTTAGACTTGAGCTTCATCTCTTTCCTAGACATGAATTATGGAGAGACTACTAAGGGAGAATGAACTATAAAGTTTATGGGATTTGTAGGTGCTAGATGTAGGTGGAATATTTGATGAAACTTGGAGTTGTTCTATGTAGGTGAAAATTTTGTAGGAAAGTGTAGTTATGAAAGTAGGTTGACATCTCTAGAGAATATTGGATGTGTAAATTGTAGGTGGAAACTCTAGTGAAACTTAGAATTTTTTTATGCATTGGAAAAGTTTACGGGGTTATAACTTGTAGTTTATAGGTTAAAATCCTATGAGGATGGGAGGTGTAAATAATAGGCTAAGACTCCATAGGGACTATGGAGGAATATTTTAAGGGAATATGCACTAGTTTTATCCTTGTAATATTCAGCTAGTTTGGAATTATAAATCTTAGACTTGAATGCCAAATTTGGGGAAGAAACCCTAGGTTTTTAGTGCATAAAGAAAACTTGTAAATGATGAATTTGAAAGAAAATAGATCAATAAAAGAGCTTAGGGTACCATAATTAAAAGAAACCTAAGTTTTTTTAACAAGTAATGAAAACACCAATCTATAACTAGATTATTAATAAGAATGGAAAGCAAGTGTTACTTTGTATAAAATATTGATTAAAATGCAAGGGAGGTCAAAGGAATACCATGCAGGGGTCAAGTGGCATCGTGGTTTGACTTGAGGTTATGGATTAGTTCATTTAAGGCATGGAAACATCACTAAAAGGTTCAAGGTTTGAGGTAGGATCTCCAAATCATGATTAACAATTAAAATAATGACATTAATAAACCCTATTTTCATCAAATAGACCCCCTAAAATAAATTCTTTAATGATGGTAGTTGGTAGGGATCCAAATTCCATAAGAAACATCACACTTTTGTAATTTTTAATTGCATTTTGACCTCTAGATTCTATAGGCAAGGCTAGATTGACCCTTTAAAAATGAGAAGGTAGAAATTGGGAAACTATTTGTAATTTTTCAAATTTCAAATCACACTTGGAGTTCTCAAATTTTCAAGGAAGGTTATTGGTTTGAAGTGAAACTTAAATTACAATTTACCATTTTGTAAATTGTAAATTTCTCTTCAAGTTTTAAATTCTAACTGGATTGTTATGCATAAACTGGAACTTGGGAATCAATTTTAAAATTTTCAAATTGTAAATTGTATTCTAAGTTTTGGTTTCCATGGGGTACCTAGTTTGGAGGAAGTATAACTCTACTTGTAATTTACAATTTTGCAAATTACAAATTACTGGTAGGTTTTTAGATTTTACCAACTAGTGTATTGGAAGAAGTGGAGGTCTAGATGGAATTTAATTTTTTAAAAAATTTCAAATCACAACCAAATCTGTAGTTTTTGTTAGCTTAGTGTATTATGGGATCCAGAGTTTGGGAAATAATTTTCAAAATTACAAATTGAAAATTGCAATCCAATCTCTAGATTCCACAGGCTTAAGGAAATGTATGTTTTATGTCAATTCAAGGCATTTTTCCAAAAAATTAAGGGGTATCCCTTAGGGTACTTAACAATTTGACATTTTTCAGATAAAAATATCAACATTTTTGGTGAGGTCTGCAAGATTATTGCCTAATATTTAGTTTATTTTTATTATCCTTCTTGTTCATTAGGCATGAAGTCATCTTAAGCTTAAACACACATTAATTGATGAAGAAAAAAAATAGGATTTTCCTAAATAAGAAAAAAATAGGGGAAAATAGAAAAAATTAAGGAAAGAAAAACTCCTAATGAGTTGACCTATGCAAAAGCACTTATTTTGGAAAACACAACTAACCCTATTATATACAAAATTTATTTTTTGGAATGAATTCCAACTTTGAAATAAATATCTAAGGTAAATCCCGTTGATTAGGATAGGTAGTTATGATCCATTGATCTTGGATATCTATAATGCATTAGCTCCTTTTCACTAAGCTATAATATATGGATTGCTCCATATTTCATCAAACTTGGTGTGCTTGCCTAGTTTAGCTTTGTCTACATCCCATTTGAGAACCATGTCTCCTTTATTAAAAATCCTATTAGATGTTTTTTTGCATAAATTCCTTTATGATTGAGCCTAATTTGATTCCAACACTTTCATTGATTGGTTCCTAATTTCTTCTAGTTCCATGAGTTCTACCAATCTTACTATCATTTCATTAATGTCAATCAAATCCAATTGATGATTGAGCTTTGTATATGTTAAATCAATTGAAAATGGGACTAAAACTTCCATTCCACATACCAACATGAATTGGGAGTTAAAAATTTCTCTCTTAGGGATGATCTTATTAGCTTACAATGTTGATTTCAATTTTGTATGCCATGTCCTTTGGTTATCCTCCATTATTATTTTGATAATTCTTATGAGGTTCTTATTGGTACACTCAGCCAAGAAATTACCCTACATGAAATAATTGTAATAAGTAATTAAGTATAAATTTTTATTTATACCCCATTCACTCACTTTCATTCCCACAAAATCTTTGGCATTGTTTGAGACAATCGTGTGAAGAACACCAAACCTTGAGACTATCCCATCCATAAAATCTAGGATAGATGCCTCAGTGCAACTACTTTAGTCCATCTTATGAAATAAACCATTGCTATAAGGACCTTTTTTTTCTTTCACTTGATGGTGGATTGATCATACCAATGAAATCCAATCCCCATTGGGAAAATATTTATTATGCTTGAATTGGTTTGAGAGGGAAAGCTAGTAATCTTTGTTCACCTATGAAGTAAGCACACTTCTCATATTTCCTTACCCATTTATGGGAATATTTAAATATTTTAGGCCAATAATATCCCCCTCTTATTATTTATATGGATATGGTTATTATATAGAAATGTCCACCTGATGGGGCATCCTAAAAAATTTCTAGCACCTTGGGAAATTGATTGTGCTTGATACATCTTATCATAATTCCATTCATATCTTTCCTAAATAATATTCCATTAAAAAGAACATAAATAATGGATTAGATTCTAAAATACCTTTTCTTGGACTACAAAAAATCATATAGGTACCTACTAATCTATAGGAAAATGGTCATGTCATGATTGAGCTATTGAAAAGAGGTGGATCAGCTAGATGAGATGAACTTTGAGCATATATTATTTCAAATATTACTTTAGTAGTCTTGATATCAGAAGCTAGTTGTTCACACAATCCCTTACCTCTCATAAGCTTTGTGACTTTAATGTCCATGTCATATTTCATGATCTTTGTGATCTATCCTACTCTTTTTTCATTTATCTCCCAACTCAGTAGAAACTCTTTCACACTTTGGTGACTAACCATCAGATGAATTTTATTTTTGGAGAGCATATACCTAAACATTTTGAGAGATCTAATCATAACATATACTTCTCTAAAAAACTATAATTTTCTTCATAATCCTTTAAATATTGATTGAAATCCTTCAAGTATTGACTAAAGAAGGATATTGGTTACTCTAATTATTCTTTATTCTACTAAATTAGAATAGCTAATATGCTACCTTCCCCTCCACAAGCATATAAAATGAAATATTTATTGTAGTTGTGGTTGACTAGGGTAGGACCTTGAGATATAACTTGTTTGATAGCTTCAAATTTATCTTTTCCTTCATGTGTCTAACTAAAAATGATATCCTTTTTTAGCATTACAATAAGGGGTTTGGCCATAAAGGAAAAAATTGGAACAAATATTCTTATGATGTTTATTTTTCCAAGAAAAATATGTAATCCTTTATTATGGCTTGGTAATACTAATGTAGATATAACACTAATTATCTCTAGGTCTATTGCAAGACCATCTTTTGAAACAATGTGTCCCAGTAGTTTCCCTTCAGGAAATATGAAGATACACTTTTTTGGATTGAGGGATTCTCTAAATTATTTACACCTTTCATAAAATTCCTAAGGTGATCCATGTGTATTTCAGTATGCTTTGATTAAATAGTGATATCATCTAGGTATACCAAGATCATATCATTTATCAAACATTTTAAATCCATATCCATGGCTCTCTGAAATGCTTCACCATCATTAGTCACACCAAATGGCATATTTTTATATGCATATTTACCCTATTTTGTGGTGAAGGTAGTCTTCAATTTGTCTGATTGTTTCAATAAGATTTGGTTATATCTAGAATAACCATCGATAAGGTAAAATCTTTTAGATCCTAATATAGTTTATAGAATTTTCTCCATGGTTGGAAGAGGATAATGATCCTTTATATATGCTTTATTTAGATCCCTAAAATCTATAAAAATCCTCATTTCACCATTCTTTTTTCTTATAGAGACAAAATTAGCAACCCAAGACGAGTGCTTGATAGGGAAGATGATGTTAGCATCTATCAATTTAGATAGCTCACTCTTTATTAGGGGTTCTATATTTAGATTAATTCGTCTCTACTTCTATCTGACATGCTTGGTATTTTGATCAAGATATGTTTTATGTTGGATAAAGCTAGGGTCAAACCCCCTTAGATCATGATAACTCCAAGGGAAGTTATCATCAAATTATTGACACAAAAGATCTTGCTTTTATAATCATTACATACCTATCTTATCTTCATTGATTTCCCTCCTAAGATGACCAATGGCTCGTAGTATTATAAATTTACCATGATGTTCTTATTTTCTCCTTTAGCTAATCATATAAATTAAATATGTTTTCTAGAGTAATAAGACCCATGGGTAGTTTATTTGTCTTTAACTAAATGATCTGTTCTCCATATTGATCTTGGAGTCTTGACTAGTTCCTATCAAATAATTATGCTTCTTCCCTCATAAAGATGACAATCTGTTGATCGCTATCAAAGACTTTCCAATTGGTTGCATTAATAGGAATAGATGGCCTTATTATCAACCTTACATACTGGCTATATTATTATTTATTTCTTCAAGCAGGTTATATTAGGAGCCTATCAAGGCCATAAAATTAGTATCTTTGTTCTATTCTCTTGGTACCACTTGAATTTTCAAAGCAATAAAGTCTTCTAATAGGGCCAAAACCCTATGTTTGTAAGATATTATCAAACTATTCTTAGTTATGCTTTTAGATCTCCCTTGGTGAATAATCAACTAATTGTCATTCAATATTTATAGGGATTTCATCCATTTGTCCTTATCCAATTGTAGACCTCAAATCAATGCTTTGTATTTAGCTATATTATTTGTACAACTGAACTAAAGTTTGAAGGAATATAAATAACTCTCCATTTATGGAGATATAAAGATAATAACTTTACCTACACCATTCTTACTTATAAAACCATGGAAGAATAAATGCCACATTCCTTGAAGATCTTTAGTTGGTTTTACTAGTTTTGAGATAATTGCATCTGAATGCAATATGTACCCAACCCTATTTCATGTACATTATCATAAGGATTGAATTGGAGGGTTGATCCCCATTCATATAGATGAGTGTCTATAATATCTTCTAAAGGTGTTATAACTTCATGATCATCCTCCTCTTCTTAGTCTTATAGTGTGTATTTCATGTTTATAGGGATAGGATTATATGGATCAATATGGTCTTCAGTAATCGGCTCAACCACTCTTGTTCCATATCTCATCCTAAGCAACATGTGAGACCAATTCACAAAAAGATACCCTCTCATTTTTGTAGTGAAATATCATGAAAGAGAAATACAAAACTAAGGGGGAAGATCTATAACTAAGATATATTAGGAAATTGACAAGCTTAGACATGCATGGATAGTGAGATTTATCCCTTTTATTATCCCTACTATTTAAACAATAGTCCTATCCAATTTAACCCCACCTTTATTGATAGGTGAATTAGTCTTCTTAATCTAATCAAAAATACTAAAAGGGATATTACCAACCTTTGTTAGTGATTTTGTGGGAGCTATGTCCTCCTTTACAAGATTTAGAGTTAGCACTTTTGCTTTGGACTAGTTTGTAGGTACAAAGGGTGGCCTTTGTACTCTATTACTCTTTGTAGGTTTTTTCATAACTTTGAAAGTTGTAGCTTGTTCCAATTTGGGGGGATGATCACTTTATATTTATATTTTCCTTAAACGTGTATTGGCTACCATCAAACCTCCACCATTAAGAAACACCTACACCTGATTGACACCACAAAAGTTTTCCTACCAATTTAAAAGAGTAGCCTCACCTTTAATAGGTTTTTATGTATCTACTTGTTAGGAAGTGGATTCTTCTTGCTATCTTTGTGTGTTTGATATGCCTTACACCATCAAATCTTGAATGATGACACCATTAAGATAAGTATTCTAGTTATGTGGTTGAGAATAAGGATAACACCACTCATACTCTTGGGCCAAATTAATTTTGAATAGGGACAATAGCTTTAGAAGAACCTAGTGTAGGTAGAGCATAGATGTTTGGAGGTTTTACTTGCATATTTTGACCATGTGGTTGTGAATTACCTTGGTATGATTGCCTATTGGGTTGGTATTCTAGGTTTAATTGATGATGAGGCTTATAGTTTTGGGGTTTTTGCCTCTTTATTGATATTAAATCATTATCAAAACTATTGAGTAGCTATTTAACCACATATAAATCATCTATAAGAGTGGGAATTAAAGATGGTGCTTTGATCGTGGTGGGAATTGGAAAAAATTTCAAGTGGTGTAGGAGGTATTTCTAGAGATAGAGGCATTGGTGGCCTTGGGGAAATTTTGCCTGCTTGAATTAAATAATTGTTTACCCTTATTGTAATTTCATAGGCATTAAGAAGTGTGGTTCCACCCATTAACTGAATCATAATAGTTATATCATTATTTAAGGTTCTCAAGTAATATAAGAAATTATTATTTTGAGTTGGATTGACTAATACTAGATTCTATTCTATGTCTTTTGAAAACAAAAATTGAAGTCAATAATGTGCTCATGAGGATCCCATTAAATAGTAGTTAACTGTTCAACCAAGGAAAGGTGGTCACTCTTATCTTCAAATTGAGTACATAGTGTAGTGCCTACGTCATCCCAAAAATGGGTATAACTAGGAGGAAGACCTCTATACCATTGTAAGGCTTTACCTTTGAAAGAAAAAACTAAGAGTTTTATTGCAAAATTATCTTGTACCATGTTTTGGAATGAACAAAGATTATCAATATCTTACATATGTTCCATAAGAGTGGTGGAACTTTGACCAATAAAATACATAAGTATTTTTAAATCTGAAGTAGGTATATCATCATACTAGGCCAACTGGAGTGGGTTGTCTCTATTGAAAGATAAAAAAATTAAATTTATAGACATCATGGGATGTATGAAGCTGATGGGATTACTTCAAGGAGATGTAAATAAATTTTCAGGATATACTCTAGGGTAAAGTACAACTAATTTTGATCTCTTTTTAGATGGAAATGATAATTCCAAAAAATCAGCTCTCTTACCTTTAGTAGATGATCTTGTTTATTTACTTCGCATACATAAACCTTGAATTCTTGAATTCATAAGATAGTGGAATTTCTAGGTGATTTTAAAATTTGTGAAAGTATCATACAATTCTTGTTGAGAATATCACCAATATATTTTTAATTTTTACATCCCACTGGGCATGCCAAAAACTATTATCACATAGATTTTCACATGTTCTTGATGTCATAGCTCACTATGCAAAAATGTAATGATATAATGGGATCACCTCCAAGATATAGGACCTTGGAAAATTGAGGTGAACTTCTGAACAAGGCTGAATTCATTTCACTAAATCTATGGAAACTAATAAATTACTAGTTTATAGAAATTTTCTCCTTTAGAGATCTTGTTCCTAAAGTAAGTTTTGACTGGGGAAAAGAGTTTTGAGAATGAAAATTGCAAAATTGAAAATGGTGATTACACTAAATATTTTTAGTGGATTTTAATTATTAATTAAATGAACAAAATATAATATAAAATATATTGAAATTTATAGGAGCACAAACTCATGCAAAATGGGAAATCAGAGGTAATAACTAGGATTTTTCATACAAGGGATACTATTATTTTATTTTTAATCAAAAAATCTTCCAAAACAATAAAAAATACCACAAATGAAATTTTGTGACTAAACTAAGAATTAAAACATCCAAAAATGTTTAAATAGCCTTTCATACATAGATTTCTCAAACAAGAAAGGCAAATCTTCAATTTATTCCCATTCTCTAGGTTACAACATGTAGAAGAATTATTGAAAATGCATAATAATAATCTAGCAGTAAAAGGATAATATGGGCTTTTACAACTTGATCAACTTAAGACTTATCAAAATTAAAAGTGTAATTTGCAAGTCTACTTTTTACAATTTTCAACCTGTGAAAATAGAAAGTGTAAAGTACACATGGCTCTTTCTCAAAAAGAGCTATCAAAATAATACTTTCAATTTGCAAGATATGTTATTGCAACTTTACAATACTTTTAAAATAATGAAAATACAATATATGATAATGATTTTGATATAAATAATTAATCTATTTCCAACACTTCTTCTAACTTTTTATCCTTATTAGCCTATGTTTTCTCAATGTATGCATCAAAAGCCTTGAATATCTCTAAGATTTTATCCTCATATAGGCCAAAAGAGTAGAGGTTGGTTATCTTTAAATCTAATACTATATAAAAGAGTTGCATTCTTAAAGCTCTATATGTTTGAATCTCTTTACCCATCTGATCCAATGTGTTATGATACCTGCTAAAATGGTGGATATATCTCAAGGTGAAAACTATATCTCATGTAACTCTTTTTTTATCACTTATTTGAATTTATTCTAAACTTCCTCTACTGAAAGGATCTATTCTCTATAATTTATTGGTTGACATGACAATTTATTCAACAAATATTCAATGTCATATATCATGTCAATAGCCTTGTCATGTGCAACTTTAGCCTTATGGGTAGCATCTATAAGCATCTTTATTATAAATTGAGATACTAAGTCCAACTCCTCTTACTCCCCATCATTTTTAGTATATTTTATGCAAGGAGGATGTACATATAAATTGAGTCCAAAACTATCAATTTTTGATAGAAAATATTCAATATTTATATCTCTCCCTCATACTTGCTAACCTATTATCTCAAGGTAACACTTTTATCCCTTAGAATTTCATAGCAACCCATTACTATATCAATAACATTTTTTCCTTTTGTGATGATCTCTTTTGCCAATTCCTTGGTATCCCTTACTATGTTACCAATTTATGTCACCATATCAAGTGTTGCCTAATCTATGATTTGAGTGACAAGCTATGTTGGTTTGGGTTATGTTGATTGCAAAATGGGCTCAATGAATTTTTTTAATGTAGTCATTAGTTGTTTGATTATGTTTCTCAGATCATCCTTAGTTCCGTTGTCACTATCCATTTTCTCAAAAATGGAGTTAATGATGGATTGAACATCATGTTTCAACCCTTCCCTTGTAGGACATCCAAAGTGAACTTTTGAGACTTGGTAATCCCCACCATTATATCTTCTTTATGTTTATTTGGTTGGGGGACTACAATATATACATACTTTCCCCCTACTGAGTCATGAAATATGCTTGAAAGGGTCCAGGGAGTTGTCTTAGATTTATTATGTGTATTTGAGAGACAAAAATACAATGTACTTTGAGACACCATCTACTTGTGTTTCTTCCCCACTCTTTGTGCTAACCAACTAGGTGTTGCATCCTATTGTGTTGACACTATCACTTGAGGATCTATAGCTAAAGATGCTACATTAGTAGGCATGGTGACAAGTGTTATATCTTGTATTGATATTTCCATTGATTGATTGATATATGCATATGTAATTTAATATTCATTTGGAGGCTAAAGGTCCACATTTGCATCAAGTATTTACTCCTTCCCTATCTCCATTGTAGTGGTTGGGGTTACTATGAAAGTGGAACAGGTGGGGGAAATGGAAATAAATGTCTACTATAGGTGTAGGAGAAGGAAGTCATCTCAATGGAGGATTAGACATAGGAATTTAGAATTTAGGGACTGGTGGAAGTGTGTATTCTAAAGATTTAAATGAGTTAATAAAATTAGTAAGGACACTTAGGGGGTGGTAAAGTAGGAAAGATGAAGGGGGATGAAGATGAAGCATTACTTATCTTAGGAGTTGGGATGGCTAGTAAAATTAAACTTAGAATGATTGACTCAATGGCTAGATACTACTATGTAGTGTTAGTGATTAATGAGGATGGAATGGAAGGGATTGTAAATGAAATGGAAGGAATTATGGAAGGAGGGAGTTAAATTATGGGAGAAAGAAGTGAAATGGAAACCTAATAATCTAATAAAGGGGAGACCTATGTGTCCAATTAAATTTATTGCACTATTGGTAATGGACTTATTATTATGGCTAAATTGATGGTAAGGAAGGGTGGAGTCAATTGGGGTGAAGGAGGAGTGGAGATAAGGGGATTAAGTATTTGAGATGCATAAATGATAGAAATAGGTGGAGGATGTATCATAGAGATGGGAGTTATGACTATTATTAAGATGGGAGTTAAAGATATGGGTGCTTTAACTATAGTTATATCCTTAGATGAAATGACTATGGGTTGATTTGTTATTTATTCCTATTTTCTTCATTTTCCCTTCTTCACCTTTGATTTCTTCTTTCTTTTGTGAGAGATCAATGGCCTATCTTGTTTCTCTATTGTTGTTGCACCACTTGAACCCTCTGCTAATGGTGGAAATCCTTATTCTTTGAGTTTTAGTAGTTTTTATGTGATACTTACTATCTCTTTGGTCATTTAGACCCCTTTACTCCTAATATAGTTGAGTGTTTTATTGATCACATGAGTAATTATATCTATTAGAGAGAAAGATTTAGGAACATACCACCTTACTATGAGATGGGGTTACAAGTATATCTTACTATCATGGTAGACCTTGTCTACTAGGGACTCATCATCCACCAAGTCCTTAGGTATTGGTGCTAAGTTAAAATCTTTGACCTAATCCAAAGTTATTCTAGAGTAGTCCCTCAATCTGACTTCCTCTTCATCATCCAAATCTTCCTAGTGATATTCAAAGTATGGGACATGGGAATATGTGGAGATTCCTAGTGTGCTAGTGATTTTTCCATAAACATCATAGAAGGGTATTTTCTCCAAATATCTTAGGGTCATCTATGTCATTTCTTCCTCTACACACTTGGCTATGGTTATGAAGGGGCATGAATATCTACCTATACTAATAGGGAAATTAATTCTTGACTTTTATTTTCTAGATAATAGCTTATGAGTCTCAAAATGTTGTCTAACTAGCTCCATAAAATCCCATTTATCACTCACATATCTTGGAAGAGTGGAAGGTCAACCATTGAATCTACATACCCTGATGTAGGAATAGGTGGCAAACTAGATGGAGTAAGAACCCCATTGGATGATCTTTATAGTGTATACATCAGAGAATCTCTTTCTCTCTAGTTCCTTATCAAATATTATTATGATGTAGTAGATGAATGCATAATTCACTCTTTTAAAATGTTATCTTCTTACCTTAAGAGTGAGGTCAAAGTAATAAATAAACACCTTATTTACCTCACTAGCAATTGTGTTGAGCCCTAGGAATATTCTTCCTTTGGCCAATATATATACTAGGTAAGAGGTCATATTTAATTTACCTATGGTTTGTACATCAAATAATTATGGAGGGAGTCACTAATGAGTTTTTCCTTATAGATATATTATTTATTCTCATGGATGACTCATATATATTGATACATCCAATCTTGGATGTTCTTTGCATCAGGGCTATCAATGATCCTATGCATTAATATAATAATATCTTCTACCTCATCCTTGAAATCAATCATTGCTAATGTATTATGAAATCTAGTGGATACAGCCTTAGGGATTCTTAGACATTACTTTTTCATTACTCTCTAACATCCAATGTTGTTGTCTTGAAATAATTTTTTGGATGATTCTAGAGTTATATCTAGATAAATATCAAATTATTATAGCACAAATATAGAATTAATGATATATAGGTCTAGATTTATAATCCTTTCCCATTTATCCTTCAACACTTCTCTCTTATCAATATCATAATGTTATGCTAGTTAAAGTACCAACTCAGTTATTTGTATAGTAGGGCTAAAGTTGTTGCTTGTGTTAGTCTAGAGTCGTATATGCTCTAGATCCAATCTTTATTGAATTTTATGTTGATCCTAGTCTAAAATTCACATAGGTCAATGTGACCTAGGTATGTGTCTATAATCTCAATTATGTTGGATTCTAGATTGAGAGTAACACTGGGTCCTTTAGACTTGAACTTCATCTCTTTCCCAAACATGGATTTTGGAGAGACTATTGAGGGAAAACCAACTATAAAGGTTGTGGGATTTGTAGGTGTAATATTTAGGTGGAATATTTGATATAACTTAGATTTGTTCTATGTAGGTGAAATGTTCACGAGAAAGTGTAGTTATAAAAGTAGGTTAAAATCTCTAATGGAGATTGGAGGTATCAATTGTAGGTGGAAACTCTATCAAAACTTGGAATTATTCTATGCAATAGAAAAGTTTGTGAGGTTATAAGTTATAATTTTCAAGTTGAAATCCCATGGGGATGGGAGGTGTAAATCACAGGTCAAAATTTAATAGGGACTATGGAGGAATATTTTAAAGGAATATGTGTTGGTTTTATCCTTGGGAATATTCTCTTGGTTTGGAATTGTAAGCCCTAGACTTGAATGTGAAATTTGGGAAAGAAACCCTAGGTTTTTAGTGCATAGACAAAACTTGTAAACCATGACTTTGCTAGAAAATAGATCAATAAAAGAGCTTGGGGCACCATGATGAAAAATCCTTAAATCCCTAAAACATTATAAGCAAGTAATGAAAACCCCAATCTGCAACTAGATTCACAATAAAAATGTAAAGCAAGTGCTATTTATAGAAAAAGATGGATTAAAATGTAGGAGGGTCCAAGGAATACTGTGTAGGGGTCAAATAACATCATGGCATGACTCAAGGTCATGGCTTGGTTCATATAAGACATAGAGGCATTATTGGTAGGTTCAAGGTTTAAGTTGAGTTCTCTAAATTATAATTAACAACTTAAACAATAACATTAACAAACCCTAATTTAATTATATAGACCCCCTGTAATAAATGCTTTAATGGTGGTGGTTGGTGGAGATCTATAGTCCATAAGAAACTTTGATATTTTACAATTTTATAATTGCATATTGACCTCTAGATTCTATGGGCAAGGTTAGGTTGAAATTTTTAAAATGGGAAGGTGGAACTCAAGAAACAATTTGTAATTTTGAAAATTGTAAATTACACTTGGAATTCTAGATTCCACAAGGAAGGTTATTTTTTGGATATAGAACTTGGATTGCAATTTGTATTTTTTCAAATTAAAATTTGCTCTCTGAGTTATTAATTCTGGTTGGAGTGTTATTCGATAAGTAAAACTTGGGAAATAATTTACAATTTTGCAAATTTAAAATTGTAGTCCATGTTTTAGTTTCTATGAGGTACTTGGTTTGGAGGAAGTGGAACTCCACTTGTAATTTTTAATTTTGCAAATTTCATATTGTAAATGGGTTTCTTGTTTCTATCAGCTAGTGTATTGAGGGAAGCATAGTCCTGGATGGAAATTTCATTTTTTCAAAATTGCAAATTACAATAATATCTATAGTTTCTATTAACTTAGTGTATTGGAAGCTCTAGAGTTTGGGAAATAATTTTTAAAATTATAAACTTCAAATTGTAATTCAATCTCTCGATTTTATAAGCTTAAATAAAAGGCTATTTTGGGTCAATTCAAGGCATTTTTCCAAAAAATTAATGGGTCTTCCTTAGGTAACTTAAATTTTTGAAAATTTTGGGACAAAAATATCAACACAACCCTAACATTCCAAAACTTCATAATAGGCTTGAAAAAGTTTAGCAAGGCACCCAACCCTAGTTTGGCCACCAAGGAAATAATTATGTATGAATTACATAAATACAAATTATTTGAAGAGATGCATGAAGGAATTAAATGATACATAATGAAACATATATCCAACCCAAATATAGAAATGGGAAAGGAAAATAGGTTAGAAAAGTGGGAAAAATATATATTTTTTATCTCACCAACCAAATAATGGTCAACACTAAGTTTTAGACTTGAAACCCAAAATAGAAATTTATAGGATCCATATCCATCCTATTTTTAGGACATTATTCAAAATATTCCATATTTTTATATGATTGATCTCTCATAGATCCATATTTGTCTTCCATTCAAAAGAACCTATCACCATCATTTGAAGCATCACCAAACCCTCTAATATTCACTCCATTCAATGCAATTTATGCCCATTTTATTAAATGTTAGTGTAATTGATAACCTTGACTCCTTAAGAACCAAAACATCCTTATCAACACTTTTTTCATTCATTATAGTAAGAAAAATCTAACCTTACATACACAATCCTAAATGTGGAATTATATTTGAACTCACACTGATTTAAATCACCATTATTATAATTAAAACTAAATCTCCTTGCCTAAAAATCCACCTCTTTGATAAATTGAGGTGAATTAAATTCCAAATCATAAATAAAGGAAGATATTACCTCATAAAAAAATAGCTCAACAAAATTGGACCCGAGCTTATCATTAACAACATTATCTTAAAGAAAAGAATTTATGGATACTCAAAATATTTTATCTATGATTCTAATCAACTTATCTATCCTAAATATGTGGGTCTCATTTCCCCCATTAAATCAGCACACATTATTATTCCAAAAAGTATAACTCCAATATTAAATCTCTTCCTTGATCACATACTTAGGTTCATCACTTCACCACTTCATCCTTTCTATTAATATCAACTACATGATCTCCCTTTTATCTTTCCAAATGAAAGGTATCCAACATCTCAGATCCATACAAGATATTCAATTTGGTTTTTGATAGTAACAATTGGTCATTCCCAATCTCTACACTCTTCCTCACTCCACTAATTGCTCTAGAGATAATTATAACCCATCAGAATTAGATTATCCAAAGAGATATCTTGGGATCCCAAAATTGGTAAAATAACCATCTCCAAGGGTGAATCAAACTCCTTAAAATAAAATCAGGTCTATTATTATCAAAAACCACCTCATCAAATTAAAATAATGGCTCATCAACCACAATAATATTCTTTGGAATAAAATCATAGTGGAGGTTAGCATCCCTTTTAGATCTAATTTTTACACCTTCTATTTGGTCACCCCCATTATACAAGAAGTTTTCATCATGCATGAGATAACAAATAATCATATATACAAAATTATATCTTGGATTTTATGTGGATTTAATGATAATCTCCAAAGGTCAGGTAGAGGAAACACCACTAAAAAAATTCCATAGTTAAGATCTAACATTATAATAATATTCATTTCCTTTTTCTTTCAAAAGATGCATAGCTATGACCCAATCCATTATTCCATTTTGAGGATCTTGAGTCTTCCTCACAACCCCATGCCTCATATTTCCACTTGGTTATTTATATCTTACTCCCACCTTACTCCCTCCTAAATAAAATAAGGTTGGAAACCTAATAACCATAGGTTTGCAACATTATAAATTACATATAATAGTTACTAATAACCTATCAACCAATAGATTGCAATAATGTTTTTAGATAAAATGATGTTTAGAAACTAGTGGTTGTTAGGTTCCCAACATTATTAATTACATATAATGGTTGTTTGGATCCTAGAATGAATTAGGCTTAGAAAATTCATTATTACATAGAATGGTTATTGGGATCCTAGAATGAATTAGGCTTAGAACATATTTATTTATTTATAATAGTTCATTTTTTAATTATGGGTAAAACAAAGTTTTTGAAATGGACTCTACCCTTATATAAAATAATCACAATCAAGGTCACAATATAATAATACTATAAATTAGAGAAAAATAAAACTAACAAATAATTAGATCACAACCAACTCATAACAACATCACATCAGGAACAACCAAAAACAACAAAAAACCAATAACTCAGAATGATGAAGTTAATAATTATCTACCCTCTAAGGTATTCATGCTAATTATTAAACATTTCTTTCAAATTTTATTCCATATAGTTCAGCTTTTGGTCTTCCTCCTTAATCATGTCTTTCACCCTCTTGGTCTTCTTGCTTAGGTCTTCCCCTTCAAAATTGATTATAAAGAGTTGAAAAATAACCCCCATACTAAAAATACAATTATTAACAATGGTATTATGATATCCTACTAGATTTTCAAGATTATGTTTTAGAGATAAGTTCTCTTACAATATATTGACCCATTACTCAAGTCCTCTCACTTGCATAGGTAATTTTTAAAAATTGTCTTTATTTTTGGTCACTTCATTCTCCCCCATACAATTTTTGATGGATTGTTTGATAAAAATTTGGTCCATTTAAAGCCATTTGAGGAAGTATTTGTGTAAATCTATTTTATTTCATAATTATCTAAATTTGTTTTGCTCCTTGCTAGTAGTGGTCATTTTCATAGCTTCCTAAACATTCTTTTATTATTTCCATGCTCTTTATCTCTATTAATGGTGTGGTATAATTGGGTATTCATAGGATTTAAACTTTTAAAAACCTATTAAATTATCTATTTGTGAATTCTAATGCTTCCTTCCTTATATCTCATCACTTTACCAGTGGTGATTTTGATAGGATCATTCACATCATTACTCAGAGGTAATTTATTTATCTATAATATTTGAGGCTTCTTAATGGGATTTTAATTTTTACTATTATGGTCTAATTTTACCTCAAATATCCCATGGATAGGGATCATCTTATAAAACTTAATGTACTTATATAGGAAAGACATCACAACTTGATGTAAGGGGAACTTTACCTTCTCCTTTTTACTTCAAAAAAAATCTAAAAAATTCAATATGTATAAGGGAATACTAACCAAATATTAATGTCTGAAAAAATTAATAGAGATAAAATGGAAATTAAGAACTGATTTTATCTCCCATT
>JARHVA010004194.1:97500-192500 GCA_037957365.1 Torreya grandis
CTGGATATAGAGCCACATATATAAGTATTCAACATATTAAACAAAGTCAAAATGAGGACATGATATTATGTCTTTAAATTTAGTTTTTGAATTCACTCCTTGATTTAGCAACCATGTGATCTTGAAACACAACATATATTTATCAATAGTCATATGACACTTACAAAAAATAATCTACTTTGAATAAATTGATAATCATTCAATCATCTTGTTGTTATGGACACAAAAATTATGGAAGAGGTATTAGTTTAGTATAAGGGCCATGATTTTACCCTTGGGGATTCAAACATTTATAATACCCACGTTCAACCATGATCACATCTTCTACTTGGGTTAAGAAAGGAACAACACATAAAATGATATGTATCGCAAGTCAACCAAAAAAATTATTTAATAGTCAATACATCACACTAAAGAGTTTATTGGACAATAATTTGATTGAAATACCTTGTATTCATGAAATACATCCAAAGTATAGGCCAAAATTTAATAATGCAAGGTTATTTTATTCATATAATAGATTTAGATCTCATTAAATAAATAGATGCATTGGTTTGAGTTTAAAAATTCAATATCTCATTAGTGAAGAGGAGATCATGTTTGATGACCAAACTTTCCTAGGAAAGGGTATTGTTTATAAATAAAATTAACATGCTAAGGATGTTTCATAATCAACAACATTTAATAATGATGGACAATACCAATGAACTTAAAACTTTGATCATGGTTATGATGATATAAGACATGATATATAATTGTGATGCCCTTATTTTTTTTGCTTGAATCTTGCACCTATTTACTCAGCTACTATTTTAGTTATCCCCAAGGTCTGAGACCTTGGCTCCTTGGGATGAACCTTTGGAGAAGTATGGATTCCTTCTTAAACTATGTGAATTTGATATAATATCAGCTATAAGCCTAAAACAATGCTAAAATATACCTATTTACAACTAAGACTATGCTTTCATCAAGAAAAGGGGATTAATTTTTTTTTTTAAATTCATAATAATGGTGATTCACCAGGCCTAGAGAGCTCCTCAACTCACACTAACAACACAAGAAATCCTCAAAACTAATGACAAATCACACAAATTTTATTAAACCTACCAATTTTTAAACCTTTGTATAAATAGTTTGTTCGAAGGTAGGAATCTACACAACATAAAATGTGCAAGGGGAGTGTAAAGATGATATGACATCAATCACAAGGGAAATAAATATCCACAAGTGAAGACCAAAATTTAAAATTTGCACAATAATCAAGAAAATTAACAAATTAGAAGAGGCAAATATCAATTCTTTATTATATTCAAGACCTAAGACACTATTAAAAGGCTCAAAATGAGTAGAGTTTTGACATACCAAAGAGGGGTCCCCTAAAAAAGACATTTTTATCCCTATATATCAAAAATAAAGATGAGAGGGAAGAGGAGAGAAACTAGGAGAGCTCATAAATGCTACCAATTCTCTATAAATTCAATTTATGTAGAAAAGGAACATGAAAATTGGAGCATTAAGTCTTCTTCAATGAACTAGGCTTACATCATGAAGATATCCAAAGAAGGTTGGCATAATAGTGGAAGTGGAGACCATATTTTTCTCTCTTTTTCATTAAGAAGGCTTGTAAATGGTGGATATGATTCTTCAGTATTTCTATATTCTTGGAAAACTCTTGTATTAATATCCTTAACTTGACCATATCCTCCCCTCATGGATGCATGCTAGAAATAATATAGTCCAAGTTTGACTTGCCTTCTTTACTACCATGTTTGTTGAATGCTTAGCCTAGAAATAAATATCCTATTCCCATTAGGATCCTTGATTTGATTGATATGATTACCACTCCATGGAGGGAGTTACATATTTCTAGGTTGAATTTTACAACACCTCCATACCTCTCTCATGTTATTTATTACCACTTACTCCATTCATGGTCATGATAGTTAGGTTGTAGAATCATGGATTATATAAAATCAGATTTGAAGCTTAGGTGAAGGTCCCTTAGAGGGTTCAAAAATATTTTTTCTTATCATCCTCTTTGTATACTTGTAACAAGTTTTTAAAAAGTCCTTGTCTATAATATTCTTCAATGCAACTTTCATGTTTCATGCAAAATATGTCTCTTAAAGTCTCATAATGTTCTTGAACTATTTGGAAACTTACTAACTCTACCATATAAAATAAATTTGGAGGGTTTAAATTTTTTTTATAAATCCCAAAAATCCATATATCATCTTTTGACTTCAACATTTAGGCATTGAACACTTGTAGATACGTTTTATAAGTCATCCTAATCCTATGAACTACTCTTAAACTCACATTTATTTATGGATGAGATTTGAAATTTGACACCTTAATTTCAATATAGGATTATATTCTTCCTCTCATTTCTAATCTTTTAATTTATAAACCTCCATGTTAGTGGTATTAAAGATCACACAAGTTACCTCTATCCCTTAGGAGGCCTTCAAAACTTTATTATTAGCATAGTGCCTCTTCCTCATGTTTGAAATTCTACCTTAATAGACTTGCAGTCAAGTTTCACTCTTCACACATTCTTGAAACCTCATTATTTTCATTAGAAGATTTGTAAGAGTCAAATAAGGTATGAAATCTTTGAACTTCACTTAAAATAGCCTTAATATTATTTTTAGAAGACCATATTAGGACTTTTTAAGAGGTTTGAGAAGCTATGTGAAGATGTGTCAAACCTATCCCATCATGAAGGCATTCCAAGCTTTACCATATACCTTGATCTAAATTTAAATTAACCATATCCTCCCTAAAAATATTAAAGGTTATGCCAATGTGATAAAAACTTATACATCTACTTGATAATGTTGTCCTCCTAACACAAACACCCCATTTTTAAATTTTAAATAGGGACTCCTTATTGTAAACTTTTTAATTAGGGAACCTATGAACCTTATAATTATATAAACTAATTTTTATTCATTCACAGTCTAAGGTTATTATCATGAAGTCAAAATTTAAAACAACTCAAACCATGAAAATCAAAGATTGAACTAGTATCTTAAGTTGTTTTGTACCTTAGGTTTTCATGACTTTTTTTTTGAAATGGATGCTTTGGTTTATGAACTAATGATATTAATTTTTCCTCATCCTAGTTTTGGGTGTGCTCTGCATGATTATAGGACCATTTATAGAGATTTATTAAGCATCCATGATTAGGCCCCACTTTTGTTACATAGGATTTCAACATGTGTCACTCTTGCATCAACTAGAGATTTGAGATTTTTTAAAGTTTATAAGTCTAGTAATGATCTTAAGCTATCAAAAGTCAACAAGTCAAATTTTGTATTTAAACAAATATTTTATAAGTTGATAAAATTATAAGTGTTTTTATTTACTGTGATCTGAGAAATCACCACATGGTTCATTTATAAGAACCTATAAACATAGAAACTTCACTTGTTCATCCATAAAGGTTAATGGTATCAAGTCTATGTAGTTTAATGGTTTTAAACTTTCATAGTTCTGAGTGATTCAATACTTAATTTATTTTGATCAAATAAAACCCTAAAAGGATTAAATAGAAATTTCGTTTATAGTATAGTGGATATGAGGTTTTTCACTCTAAGTGATTGACACTTGGCATGTTTTCATTCCAACTTAACTTCAGGAGAGCCAAATCAAAATTTGAATTATGAAGGCTCTGAGCCTCTAAACATCCCAGGTCATCCAAATCTGTCCACATGTTGGCCTTATATAACCTAAGACCTTATTTAACATACATAGTTCAAATGAATAAGTAGTAGTGGCTCTAACATACCAAGTATTTGCATACCTTAGATGATTTCACATGGATTAGTCACATTGACTCATGACTATGGAGCATACAAAACATGATGGTAGGATAAAGAGATGACATGATGAGAACTAGACAAGTGTAATTTTATGAATGGGTCATGATCAAATTATGAAAATAAAATATTAATAGCATGGAAAACTAACCAGTCAATGAGTAATAAACAAATGTCTCAAAAGTGATGACTAGAAACAAAGGTTTAATGAAGTGTTTCCATGTGGCAAGTGAATGAACCTACCAAAGTTAAATAAGACATTCAAATTTAAATTATAATTAAAATAAAATTTCATTATATGAATTAATGGTGCATGATTGAATTCAAAAATAAGGTTTGGGAACAATATATGAAAAATATACATAAAGGGGAATTCACTTTTCCATTACTTTCTCAATCAAGTGATTGCATTTTTGAGATCTATAGCATCTTGAAAGCCCTAGTTTTTTTAGTGAACAAACACATAATGAAATAGTCAATTCAGAAATAGGGTTATAGTAATTAAATAAGAATAATGCACTCTTATTAAAAATAAAACATGTTTCTAGTTCCCTCTCCTTATTTATTTACATGAGGGCCACAATACATGGATACCGTATTCAAAAGGAGTGAGTTAGAATTTAGATTTTTTAACTATTCGATGCTTTAAGAAGAGATGGAGTATATAAATCCATATTCTTTCAAGGACCAAATTTCTCAAAATGATATTTAATACATAGATGATCTCCTACCTATCAAAATGTAAGGCCTCCACCAAGAAATAAATAAACTTGAGGTAATGTTGTGCATTGACCTAATCAAAGTTTTTTTATTAATGTAACTATTTTTGGGGATATTTTACATGTTAATAGGGTTAAAAGTGATATTTCATGAATTTTAGGTATAGAATTTAAGAGATACCTTAAGCTCATAGGCCCCTAAACTACCTACAATCAAGTCTTAGCCAATGTTTGGCTTGAGTATAGTATAGTGGAGGAAAAAATAAAGAAATGGCTTGCTAAAGGCTAGAGTATGAATCCCAAAGGGGTTATCGCATCCAATTTCCTTATCAAATTTAGACCTAAAATTAATATAGCTATGGACCTATTGAATAGAATATATAGATTTCCTAGTATTATATACATCCAAGTTGATTAGGTTTCATTATTGGATATAATTTTGACATCTAAGCAGTTGGTGGAAATTTAGGAAATTATAATTATTATGATAAAATCATAGTTGTTCCATTATAGGATAATGATGAATTTTTTTACATGTTTTCTTACCTATTGGATGCAGTGATGGGCATAATTTATAAGTCCTATGGTTAAGAATGGTAGTCCTCAGATGAATATTTAGAAATAGGGTAGGTGAAGACTATTATTTTATGTTTTTACATAGTTATAAGAATGAAATCAAGAGGATATGTGATGAGGTTTATCTGTAACTACTTTAGGCCATGCAAGGCCTTGTAATACCTAGATTATCTGATAATATAACAAGAAGCTTGGGAAAAATGGGAGACTATTATTAATACCTAGATGTCATTATCATCAGGGTAGAAATATTAAGGGTCACTTCCCTATTACTACCACACCATGTTTTATACCACATATTAAAACAAAAAAATTCATATCAAAATTATAACAACATTGATGAAGAATTAGATCAAAGGTAATTAACCTATTATTTCAAGATTCCTTTAAGCATTAGGAAACATTAATATGAGGTTAGGTCAATATTTTTTCATTTTTTCAAGGCCAAGACTTAATAAAACTTATAGGTTACACCTTCTAGGGAATGGGATATGTATTCACCTAAAAATTACATGGTGTGACATTTAAGATAAAATATGGTGATAATGCAATGACCTCTTATTTGTACTTTAAAAGGAACTCTAAAGATAAAAATGCCATATATGCTTCTACATTCTTATTTTGACCCATTTAAACTTATTCATCATGAAATTTCTATTCATTTCTTCATTATTTTAAAAATTAACCAAGAGTATCAAAACTGTCACCCAAAATGACATAACTACCCCTTCATTTCCAAAACCACCACAATGGTTATGCAAAATAAGAGGCAATTTTCCATAAAAGGGTGGTTGTGAATAAAATTATAAGAAGTTTAATTTTATCCCAGGGTGGTGTTGAATTTCCAAGTCACCCTTTTATTAGTAAATTAGCTCATAAGCTCCATGTAAGAGATTATGTGCTTAAGTAGTGATTGAGTTTATAAAAACAAGTATGTGCACAAAAGCTTCCCTTTTGAACCAACACTCAAAAATAATCTCAAGTTTACACATCAAATAAGTATTGATATATTACTATAACTATTTCTTGATATTCATCCCACTCTAAGATCCTCCTTCATAGAGTAACACAACATGCGAGTAAAAGCATGCATGTCTCCTCGACTTCAAGTAACAAAAGAGAGAAGTGAATAGAGTAGTTTTAGATAATGAAGAGTGAACTTAAGATATTCCATATTCTTGTGTTATCTCATTAAAATAATCCCTGATACTCAAATGATTAATTATCATGACAAATTGAAGAGTTTCACATATGTGCCATTGTAAACTACAGATTGCAATCTAGACTGCACAACATTCTCTTCTTAGACAAACATAGGTTCTAAGTGAAGGAATAAACTATGAATACCAATATAAGGGAATTTTAATATAATGATATTTGGACATTTTTATTCCTATATAAAATCACCCTCAATGATCCTCATAAATTTACAACTTTACTTTGCATCTAACTCTCTATGTAACCTTTAGTATACAAATTTTTCATAGGATGTACTTAGCCATCTATGTAAAAATATAATTGATACTTTATAAATTAGGGAATGTGAATGTGGAACCAAAATGGGACATGTGAACTAGTTACAATTCCTATCCAATATGATGAGGTAGAACCCAAAGATACACCTATGTAATTCAATGTCAATAGGCTAGTCTATGTAGATTGGTAGGTGATCAATAGAAATGGGGATGGTAGTTGAGTCCACTTAGACATTATGGGTACTGAATTAGAATAGAATAAAATTAAAGTTGGATGTTAGAGTTTCAAAATATGATTACATGCCACCCTTGGCTGCCCAAACACTCTTCATTCTCAAAAAAATGCATGGATCCATGAGTGATATTCCAACTATTTCAATAATCAAATTGCCAAATCTAGGTTGGATAAGCATGGATTGTAATGGTTACTATAAATGTCTTAATTATCTAAAACCAACTATGATATTTGGATGTAATTTTTGAATTCAAGTTCCTACATAACACCTTAGCTAGTGAATTGATCATGCAGGTCCTTGCCAATGTTATATAAAAACTAATATTTATTGTAAAATGGTTGACATTTATCAAAACAATATAATGATACCAAAATTTTATCTCTAATATCCCTCTCCTATTATAAAAAATCTCTTCCTATTTGCATTTTTAATATTACCTTAGACCTTGAGATCAATAAGAACTACGTTAATTTTCTTCATTATCTATATTTTGTGTGTGTTATTGGTTGTTGATCTTTGTTTCTAAATGTTCATCCCTCTCATTACTATCCTCCTTTTGAATATATATATATATATATATATATATATATATATATAATTACTTATAGGTTGTATTATTTTTATACACAATTTTTCATAGGCATTATGTGTGTATCATTTATTATCCCTCTTAATGTTGTGTTATATTCCCTTACCTCTATGCAAAACCACTTATCCATTCCATCTAGTTTTAAGTTTATGTATTCAATGTATTATATTTATTATGTCATTAATCAATTAATGTGCTTGATTTATTCTTGGTGCATCACCTTTTATATTCTAAAAATCTCTTACCTTTTCCATCCTTTTTTCCCCTTGTCAAGTTTAGGTTTAACATTAGTGGTAAATTTCATTCTTCTCTTTATAAGTGTGTGTGCTAGTCCTAAACCAAGTGCATCTAGAATATATGAAATTAAAATTAATCCATAGGTTTATCCCAAGGATCACAAGAATCCCAAAACTTAGGGGATGATCCCATTGTTATAATGAGACACTAAATCACTCTCTAGTGTGTAAATTTAAGGCACTAGGCACATAAATTCTATGCATAATCAAGCACAAGATCTATTTACATGTGGGTGCATGTTTTGAGTTATAATAGTTTATGAAACACTTGGTGGGACTCAAAGTTTAATGGTTGGCTAAGAGATTGATGATACTCCTGGTGATTTAAGTGTTGAAGACACTTTACATAGAACCTGGTGATTCTAAGCATTCTTGATTCATAATATTAGACTTATATCTATATGCTAAGATAAACAAGATCATCTTAAAGTGGAACTAATTTTAATTTATTAAAGATATATATATTTTGTTGAGGAAGGAGAGTTAGAGTATCTTTGTCTCCTATCATAATGGGTAGTGATGCAAGATGACCTTCTCTTAGTACTCAATTTACACCTCCATTTAGTTGATTCCCTACATAGAGAGGAAGGTTATTCCTTATTCCTTTCATGGATATATAGATAAATCAAACCTTTATTTCTTTTAATGGAGGTAAACCATTGGTCCTTCTTCAATATGATGATATTACCATAGTTGATATTAAGACAATCCCTTACTTTACTAGAGAAAATTCTACTACACCTATAGAACACATACATGACAGCAAATATTTTCTCCATCCATGATGTGATTGAATATAACATCATAATGTGAATAATTAATTATTATTTGAAAGGAAGATTAATCTAATGGTATCATATATTGTGACCTATATCTATTCATAATTGGGATGAGTTAGGCATAACACTATGTAGGCATTTTTAAAGAAAAGAATGACCACATATCACTAATGGAATAGCTCATGTTCATCAAAAGGGCTCTACATGAGTAGATGTTTGACTTCAAATTCAAATTATAGAGGAATTAGGACTGAGTTCCACTCCTGATAAGCCCAAATCCTAACATTAAATTCTTATACTTGTTGAGAGTGCTAAATTGTGATGTGTTTATAATGATCCAATTTAAGGGTGTAAAAGTATTACTAGATACATATGAAGTCAATGTGCACACAAAAATACTTGATTAAAGAAATTAAAATTACACCTAAAGCCACTATGTCATTATATCTTGATCCACCATACACAAGTTCATCTACCCTACCTCCCATTCTAACATTGGCCCCATTCAAATTATTTCTAGCCTACCAATTCCATCAACTTTTATGACCTTACATAAGCTACACAGGGTTAAATATTTATTAAAGAGTTTTGGGAATGATCTATTAGAACTCAAAAGGTATCAGCCATATAATTTCAAGCCTTATCATCCCTTTAACCATCAATATCAATTGAACATGACTCCCTATCAACATGCTACATAGACTCAGAATTAGCTCACTTATAATAGATCACTCTATGTGCCAAATCCTACCATTATGATAACTTATATATCTCTTGTATTGGTGAAAAATAAAATGGTTCAAGATATGAATGGTGTTATTTTATTTATTATCCACATGATCAAGTCATGTGTTTAAATCGAGTGATAAATGAGACACTTATGATGTAGAATGTACCACCTCAGGATCTTCCATCTATTTAATATCAACTAAGGGAGAAAATCTAGGCATAAATGCAAGAGTAGGTCATATATAACTTCTTAAATTGGTAATAGGGTGGCTTTAATTATGTGAATAAAAACAAAGTGTCAAGTGTAATAAGCAAGCTAATTGAATTAGTTACAAGATTCATAAATATAGAAATGATGGAGTAACCTTATTCTTCAGTGTTTTTAACTTATTCACCTTTAGTTTATCACATAGGTACCTAAGTCAAAGCACCTAAAAAACCTTAGATCCAAATGAAATAGGTTATATAGAGAGAGAGTCAACACTAGACTAGTGTGCATGTGTGAGAAGAGACTACAATTAAAAAGGCATAGATTAAAGGGACTCAAATTCCATTTAACATAATGGAGAAGATGAAAAAGATAGGACTAAATAATTCCATGTGGGACACTTGTTATTCCTTCCCAGAGTAATTTATTTTAGGATGCCCTTAGAGGATTCTAACTTTATGAGCCATCACACGTTGTTCCTACTACATACACAAGTTTATGTTGACCTAAAGAAGACATGTGTAAAAGTAGCAAGCCTCCCCCATTATATATCTATATAATTATCAGTGAGCATCTCATACATAGTTGTATGATATATTTAGGTGCAAGCATCTCAGTCATGTCAAATAAAATTATAGACATATTAGGCATATAATATTCTCCCATCTCAAAAGGGGTCATCCATTTATATGGGATAATCATCAAAACTATAGGAAGGATCTGAGTCTCACTCTACATATGTGTATAAGCCTTTCTATTATGTAGGATATCACAATCATTGACTTACCCTCTTAATTTGTTAAATGCCTCTCACTAGATTTCATTGTGAATGTGGGTGGATATATATGTTTATATTGGTCATTCATTCTTCTCAAAATGAGATACAAGGCCAAGGTGACCATCAAGGCTGAGCTTATTTCAAATAACCACATAGAGGAATACACTCCTAGCCTAGTTGATGTAAACTACACCTTATTTAATTAATAGAACTCAACTCTTCAGGAAACTACTATACCCCTTGAAGAGGTCCTAGATGACTTACTTTATGATTGGGTGTACAATAATTATGAGTGTGATCTATATGATAATGCATGAGAAATATGACTAAGCACATACTACATTCTCGAAGAGGATGCCTTGTTTCTTAACCTTTTAAAGGTGTAAAAATACCATAAAGGAACATGTAGTTATACTTAGATATCTCCCAAAGAAAAAATGAAATAAGAGCTAGTATTATAATGGTCTCCCCTCAAAATGAGAAATACATCCATAAATTACAATTGTACTTTAGTTGCATAGATTATGTTATCGAGTACAATGTGTTGATCTAGGGTATCTAATTGGTTCATAATAAAGAAATCAATGTGTTATAAACTTTTAGAGATGGAGAGTTATTAGAAAACTAGGTTAGAGTGTAGAATATGTCTAAAAATAGTCTATTGAGAGCTTATAAACATAGAGCATGGAACCTTATTGAAGGGTTTGACACTTTGAATATCCATTCTATACCAAGGGAATATAATGATGGCACTAATATTCTCACAATTATGGGTTCATAGCATGACCTCCCATGCATTATAAAGAGTAAGTCTAAATAGCTCAGGAGACTTGTAGTTAGACCAAAAATCTCAAATAATGTAATAAATTAACAAGTGTTCAAAAATGATGAGAAAATTATCAACTTCTTATAAGGTGAAGCTAATTTCTATGACAATAATAAAACTTATCTCAAAGTTAAAGATGAAAATAAAATCATTAAACTAAAGGGAAATAAGCTACTTAAGGGGCTAGTCATGCTAGAAAGTATCCTCAATTTTGATGACCATATAAAAGGCAAGAGGAGAAACATGACGGTGAAGGAGGAAATATTCAAGCTAGTGGCCATATATGATGGCAAGCTCTTGAAAGTAAAAAAATTATGCTCCCCATATTAATTTAAATAATTCATTAAGCTAAGCATAAGGTATGATGATATCTTCACATGGAGCTATAAAGACCTCAGAGGCTTTCATCCAAACTTGCCCAACATATGATTGAGTTTGACCCCAATAACAAGCTAGTCAGATAGAATCAAAGGCTATTTAATCCAAAGCTTGAGACCTTAATGAGGAAGGATCTCTCAAAACTCATTTATTCCAACATAATATTTCCAATCAAAAATTCATCATGGTTGGACAATCTGATCCTAATGCATAAGAAAAATGGAGATATCTATTTGTGCATAGATTTTAGGGACCTAAACAAATCCTCCCTTATAGACCACTACCCCCTTATGCCAATAGAGAAAATTGTGAAAATATTCACAGGTAAAAAAAATGTTTGAACTACTATATAGATATTTAAGATATAACCAAGTGTTTATGTGGGAGTGTTATCAATTCAAAATAACATTCACCAATAATGTAGGTATCTTTGTATATAAAGGGATGCCCTTTGGTTTGACAAATTCTAGAGATACCTTATAAAGGGCCATGGATATAGCATTCAATATAATACTCAACAACATTATCTTGGTTTATCTTGATGACATAACTATTTTCTCGAAGTGTGTAATAAATCATTTAGATCACCTAGAGAAAGTTTTTGAAAAATGTTGAGAGTTAGAGATCTCTTTACATCCAATCAAGTGTGTATTTTTAGTACACAAAGGAATTTTTTTTGGGACACATCATATCCAAAGAGGGACTTGTGATTTACCCCAAGTAAGTTGAGGCCATTCTATCACTTCTTCTCCCAAGTCATAAGAAGGGTCTCTAAACTTTCTTGGGAAAAATAAAAAAATTTAGAAGGTTTGTGCCGAGTTTCACAACTCTAATCAATCCCCTCACATGAATGCTCAAGAAGATCACAATGTTAAATTAAATTCAAGAAGGATGAATTAGTTTTGTGGTTTTCAAGTATACCATTGTAGAATATCCTACATTGATAAACCTATACTACATTAAGGATTTCATCTTTTAAGCATTTGGTAGAGCTAAAGGCATCTAAAATATTTTTATGCAATAGAATAATGATTAGTTAGAGTATCCTATTTCTTTCTTTAGCTAGGTACTCAAGGATTATACATTTTTAGAGATACATACTCTCATGATAATAAGAGAGATTAAGAAATTTATGCACAATCTCTCCAATATCAAAATATAGTTCATAGTCTCCCACTCAAGTATAAAAGAGTTTTTACTTAATAAGGACATCAACAAGAAGAGAGTCAGTTGGGTCACAAAGGTGGTAGAATATGAAATTGACATCTAGATCACCAAGATGGTATGAGGCAAATAAATTTGAGTAGCTATAAAATGGTGTGAAGAATAAAAACTATGCAGTTTTTGTACTACATGAGAGACATCTAGGAAATGAAGGTGCCCCAACAAGGTAGACTAAGAGAATAAGGATCTTTCTTCAAAACTTTACATATCCATAAGGATTGCATAAATACAAACATAGACACTTTATATTATAATCCATTCTTTATGTTTTTATCAACTATTTAATTTTTAGAAGAGACGTCAATGAAATCCTCTTGAAATTCATAAATCAGAATTAGGTGAACAAGATCCTAAAAGAGTTCCATGATGGATCAAAAAGAATCCATTATTCACCTAAAACCACCATGGTAAAAATCATGTGAGATAAATATTATTGGATAACTATATTCAAATGTGTGCAAACATGGGTGCAATTGTAATAAGTGTACCTTCTTTATAAACAAGCAAAAGTTAGCAGCCCTACCCTTGCTCCCAATACAAGTTGATCAACATTTTGTGCAGTGGGGTCTGGAATTCATCATCATGATAAACCAACCATCAATCACTAGAAAACAATGGATCTTGATGATAATCAACTACTTCATAAGGTGTACAAAGGTGATAATTCTCAATAAATCTAATGAGGTCTCCATTCTAGACTTTTATGAAAATATCATCAAAAGATTTAGTATCCTAACCACTATTATTTTAGACAATACATTGGCTTTCCTTGAAGCCAAGATCAATGAATGGGTGGTCAAGAATAGAATATTCCCAAGTAGCTCCTTAAATTATTAACCCTAAGGTAATGGCTTCACTACATCAACTAAAAATAACTTTGTTCACATTATCAAGAAAACCATGGAAGATAATCAGTGATCCTGCCATACCAAGCTCAAGAGAGCCCTTTGGGTAGATTAAATAATGCCAAAAAGAGTACTAGATAATTCACCCTTCATGTTAGTCTATGGAAAAGAATCAAGGTTGCTCACATCCCTTTATTTTCCCTCACTAGAGATAGTTCATCAATTAGAAGTGAGTAAAAGTGACCCCATGATGGTGAGGTTAGATGAGCTGATAGAGTTCAAAGATCTCAGGACATAGGCCATGCACACTATGGACCTTCAATAACTTCATAAAAAGAGAATATTTGAAAAAATGGTGAATGGCATAAGTTTGAATGAGGGAGACATGGTACTCAAATGGGATGTAGGCATAGTAAATTTTGGGAAACATACAAATTTTGATTTTATATGGTGTGGCCCATATACTATAGCCATATGCAAACATTCCAATACATATTAACTTAGAAAACCAAGTGAGGAAGTGTTTCCTATCCACATCAATGATATTCATCTCGATTAATACCTCTAATAATCATTAAAAACCTTGTGAATAGTAGTTTAAATGTTTTAATTTCCCTAAGTGCCCCACACACATGTTATTTAGAATAGTTTCATTTATTCCAAGTGCTTGTGTGTAGTTTTGTTTGCTTAGTTTTGTCATTCCTCCAAACACCATTCAACATATTTTATTTATTTTTTTGTCCTCATGGAAGGTATCTAATTTCCTTCTAAGTTCAAGTGGGATTCTCTCACATAATCACAATCATGAGAAGAAGAGAAAGGAATTCTAGGTGACTATGTACCTAATTTATTACTTTAAGGCTAATGGATTCCATCATAGTAAGAAATCATCATTAAAGGTCACCAGAAGTGTTGACATTCCAAGTTACCCTTGTAGTAGGAATTGAACTCTTAAGGACCATGTAATATATTACATGCTTATGTAGTGATTGAGTTTTTAAAAAAATTCTATGCACAAATGCTTCCCATCTGTACTCATACTAAAAAATTATCTCAAGTTTTCACATCAACTAAGTATTGATCCATAACCTATAAGTAGTTCCTAATGCACATCCCATGCCAATATACTCCATCATAGACCATCATAATGTGAAATTCAGTGTGTGTAGGTCTCCCCAACTTCAATCAATAAAAGAGAGAAGTACATAGGGATCCATTCTAGATCATGAAGAGCATGATTAAGATATTACATATTATTGTGTGATCTTATTAAAATAATTCATCACAATAAAATATTAATTCCCATGCCAAATCAAATATTTTCACATCTACACCCTTGAAAAGCATAAACTATAGTCTAAACTTCCCAACGTTCTCTTCATAGACCAACATAGGTTCCAAGTGAAGGTATAGATTGTGAAGACTATCAAAAGGGAATTGTCATATAAGGATATTGGTACATGTATCATTATCATATAAAATAATCCTCATTTTCCTTCAAAAATTTATATCTTTACTACTCAACCAACTCTTTGCATAACCTTTAGACTGCAACCTTTATACAAGATACATTTAGCCATATGTACATAGACATGAGTGAGACTTTGAAAAGAATGGAGTGTGTATGGACAGGTGTGAATATGGTTCCAAAATGGGATACATGTAAAAATTACACAACCTATTCAAGATGATGAGGTAGAAACTAAATATACACCTGTGTAGTCCCATGTCAATAGGCTAGTCTAGGTGGATTAGCAAGTGACCACCATAAAAGGGGATGGTAGTTGAGCCTGATTGGACATCAAGGGGACCAAATACAAATAAAATTGAATGCATGGTGGCTGTTAGAGTGTCAAAATATGATTACACACCACCCTTACTTCCCAATTTGCCTTCATTTTCATATAAATGCATGGATCCATGAGTGACATTCTGACTACTTTAATAATCAAATTGTTAGATCCAAGTTGGATAAAAATAGATTGTAGCAATTATTGTGAATATATTTATTCTCTAAAATCAAACACAAGATATAGATGTCATTGACAAATTCAAGTTTTTATATCACCTATGAAAGTGAATTGATCATGCAGGTTCTTTCCCAATGCTATATAAACCCTGATATTTATTGTAAAATCGTTGACATCTTTTGAGTAGTATAATGCTAGAAATATTTTCCTTCCAAGATCCCTATGCTATTATAACAAATATCTACATATTAAAGTTTGTAATATTACCTTAGAACTTGATATTAATAAGATCTAAGTTACTTTTCTTCATTCTCTACATTCTATGTGCACTATTGGTTTTTGATCTCTATTTTTGGATGTTCATCCCTCTCCTTATTGCCCTCCCTTCGCACCTCTATGCAGAACTAAAATAACTTATAGGTCATATTCTATGTATACATGGGTCTATGTAGGAATTATATATAGACCATTTTCCATCCCTCTTAATATTGTGTTGTGTTACCTCACCTCTATACAAAACACTTATGCATTGCATATGGTTTAAAGTTTATGTATTTAGTCTATTAGTTTTACTATGTTGTTAAGTAGATGAGGTGCTCAATCTATTCTTGATGCATCACCTTTTATATTCCAACAATCTCTTACTTTTTTCCTCCCTTTTCCCTTTATCAAGTTTAGGCTTAACACTAGTTGTATATTGCATTATTATCTTTATAGGTATACATGTTATTCCTAAACCAATTGTATCTAGAATATAAGTAAGTTGGCATAATCTATAGGTATTTCCTAAGGAACACAAGAGTCCCATAGCTTAGGGGACAATCCCATTATTATAATGAGACATTGAATCACTCTCCAGTGCTCAAGTTTGAGGTGTTAGGTGTGTATAAGCTGCACATAATTAAGCACATGAGCCATTAACACATAAGTACATGTTTTGAGTGATAATATATGGTTTTTTCAAAACAATAAATAATTTTTTAACTACCCCTTCATAAGGGAGTGGTTTTATCACTGTGAACATTCCATCCAAAATTATCTCTTGTAACTCCCATTTTCATGCATTTTTCATAATTAGCTTTGTGTTTATTATTCTTAACACTTGTGTTCACTTCCAATCATGCCCATATAAATCACTCTTCTAATTTTATCCTTAATTAATTCATATCAAGTTGAAATCAATGTCACGCTTAGTTAAACTCTCTCATGGAAACTCCATCCTCTTCCTATAAGTACGCCAATTTGGGCCTAATTTTAGATCTAAAAATTACCAATAAAGATTGTTATCAAGACAATTTTACAGACACAAACCTAATATAATTACCAAAAATATTTAACCCCTAGTATTTTGAGTCAACCACATAGTTTAAAATGAATAAGTGTCATGGGTAAGAACAATATAGACATTGAAAGCAAAGACATCAGATGACCTTCATTTATTTTTATGGATTGTGTCTTCTCCCTTTTTCTTTCTTGTTGTAGAGTTTGTGCCTCCTTTATCTAGAGATTTTCTTGAATTTACATAAGATCATAGAGAGCTAGCATTTTGAGGATTATTATATCAACATACTACTTGCACTTCAGCTAATTTATTTTAGAACCATGTTGGATTTATTCAAATTTCTAATTTTTTTTTGTCATATTAGATTTAGTGTATCTTATTGTTTTTATTTAGTTTCCAATTAAAAATATAAAATAATCAAATATGACAATGAACTAGATCTACTTATTTCATTTATCTTTACTACCAAAAACATAATTTTTTTATTTATGCTTGCATTTAATAGTTTCCTTTCAAGTTAAAAAAATATGTTTCAATCATTCCAAAAAGAGATATTACTAAATATTCAATTAATTTGTATCAAAGAAAAAATTTCTTCATTCAATATTTAGAAAAACTTATTTTACTTAAAATAATCAATTGGGTAAACATAAAAACATAGACAGCTATAGGTGAATGTATGAAGGTTGTAGATTGTATATTTTGTTTGTTATAAAGATTTAAAAGCATTATCATTTATATATTTCAAAACATAAAAAATCATAACTTATATCTTTGATTTTAATCCTACCAATTCATTAGAAAATATTGATTGTAGCAAGTTAAAAAGGTTGAAAATCTAACCTAATTTTTTTACATGGAAAGTTAATATAAAGTGTTTCATTGATAATGTTCTAGATCATATATATTCTCATATTAATTTAGAACAATATATTTAATTCATGAATTTAGTCCATGCCACATAAACCAATCTAAAACAAACAAAAATATTTCATTTAGTTCATATACAAATAGATCTAGGAAAATCAACATCTTCCATGATAATATAGGTTTCATTCCTCTTACATTACATACTTTATAAACATTGAAAATGATAAAAAAGGAGTTTTTATTTCAGTTTTGATATTATTTACTTTCAACACTTCATTTTCAACAATCAAGTATTCATTGATTAAAAACCTAGAAAATCCCCAAAATAATCAAAACTAAATAAAATTCATGTGAAAAGCCTTTCCATATATTTAATAAACTAAATCAATGCCAAAATCCTTTCCATTTATTTAAATGAATATATCCTACATATTCCTTTACATTCATGCAATCCTTACTTCAAAATTCTAACAAGAATACCTCATAATTTGTTGATTGAAAAATCTCATACATGTTTCCTTGGCTTTTACCTAATCTCTTTTCGATAAACATTATCGATAAATCATGCATTGTTTAACATGGTCTATTCTCTAGAATAATATCACCTATTCCTACCATCATAACATAGTATACCATGAGTGTTGAATTGAGATGTGAGGTATTTTGATCCACTCCAATTCCAAACCTTATCATGAAGACCTTAGTTTTTTTATAAGAACAAGAGCAAATTCATGATATACCCATCATCATCCTCCCATATAATATGGGATGAAAATATAATGTTATCCAATCTTAGTCATCCATACATTCCATTCTTCTTCTCTTTGGGTCTAGCCTTGTCTTATAAGATTCACATATAGTAGATGATATTGGCCAGGCAAAGTTAAGTTGATAGAGCATATCTTATCCCATGAGTCATTCAACCTAATCTCCCTCATTTCCTTGAGCCTAACATTGAAGATTAAATATGAATTTTTAGGATATAAAAGACTAAATTTCCTTATAACTCTATCTCCACATAGTTCAATTATCTCAATGAGAATCAAGACACTATTGAGGTCTTCTAGTTTTGTCATAAGAACCCATTACCACCACCTATCTCAAATCCCATTCTATCCAACAACTAACCAAACCCCTAGTCCATATATTACATTGGCTACCTTTGCTAGACCTCGAGGATTTAACTACAAAAATTAACACATGTTAATTTATGTGCATTCATGATCCTAGGAATAAGGTAAGGGGATACCTAATGTATGTCAAGGAGAATAAAAGGTACATGTTTCATAAATACATGAGGATTTTGATCATTATGGAATATTTATAAATGCAACTGATGATATTGAAGTATGGATAATGAGAAACAAGCCATTATCCATGGATTGGGCTCAATACCTTTAGTATACCCTAAAGTAACTGAGGATAAATCAAAAGTTTTATGGAGCCATAAGTGGCCTCTAGTTCAACCACGTGATATTCAATCACAAAATCAACTTCAATCCCCTTTGGAAGTGCCTATAAATGAAAAACTAGATGAATCTACTAGTCAAAGAAACTTAGACCCTTGAATTAGAAGAAATTTTTTGAGTGTTCTCCTAGGTCCACACATCCCTTCTACATCAGTAGTAGGTAATATTTAGGCTTTAGGGATAACCATTACAAGGAATAGGTCAAAAAATTCTTCATGAGAATAAAGTAATATCTCTTTGGTGATGACACCTTTACCACCCAGCACTATATCCACTCAAATGAGCCTCCTTGAGTATCTAAAAACTACTTTCACATATATTATGACTACCATAGATTATCCTAAATCTCCTAAATAACCTAAAGCAAGTTTCATACCTTCCATAACCATGTCAACACCAGTCATACCTTCTACCACCACTAAATTCACATTTACCACTACTTTAACACCACCTCTAATCATACCTCCTATAATTTTTATTCCTTGATATATCCCCCCATATGATCCACCTTCCACTAATCCCATCTTCACTCACTAGAGGAAGCATAAAGACTCTCTCATGCCCTCTAAATATAAACAACTAGAATAAAGGCCATCACATGGTCTTCCAATCATAAAAGAATGTCTTAAAGAGGAAGAGGAATATGAATTGGAACCATTAAAATAAAAAGAGACAAAGTATATAATGTCTTTGGCTGATTATCCCATAGATAAATAGCCATTTAATGAAGAGGGGAAAAAAGGGGAAGAGCTAACAATTAACACAACTACTAAACTAGATGATGAAGAAGTTGAGATTAAAAAAGTCAAATATTTGAGTCCAGGAAAAGAGATACTAAAAAAATCTTCAGCCAACATATCAGAGTAGTAAGTCCTCACACAAGAGCAAATCCAAAGTATTGATAAGGTAGTCTCTTCTATTGTTTCTTCCATTTCTAGTATTGAAATACCTAATACAGGTTTACCCCCAATTATTTTAGGTTTTTTTTAGTTATACTATTAATATTATTTATTCAACTAATCCTTCTTTTCCAAACTTAATATGGACTTCCAAGTTAGTCCATTTTGATAATTTGGTTACTATTTCTATCTTTAAAACTTGGATGCTACTAGTCCCAAGGAAAAATTAAACCTAATTGGAATTCCCCATGTCACAACCTTTAACCATGCCAAAAAAAATAATTACTATACAAATTACCCCAAATCTAACTAAATTTGTGATTAAAGTTATCCCATGAAGGAAACATCTCCATGGGAGAGGATTGTTCAAATGCCCATCTAGTTTCCTATTCAAATAAGTGCATCTTTAGCACTTATTTTGAATACACCCCCTCTTATGAATCATCCATATTATCTATACTTAGGACCAAACCAAGAATTTTAAATGGGATAATTCATTATTCTTTAATGGGTGAGATAAATCCAAGATGTTAGAGATGAAAAGAAGAATTTGGACATGAATGAACTTCCCACAGTCTCCACTTAGTTTGAAAAGTAGAGTGGGGCTATTCAAAGAGTTTGGAAGAGGAAGGTGGTGAATAAAAACACAAAATAAGAAGTGGGGTTTTAAAAAAGGGATAATATTTTCCCTTTATCAAAGAATCCCAAAATAAATATAAATGACCCCATAAACTATATTGAAATTTTTGGTGGATTTGTGGATTCTACAGGGGAAAGAATGAAGGAAATGTTTTGAATTAAGGAGGATACCTTGAAAAGTTTAAAACAAATTCATATCATATAAGAACCTCAAGAGGTTATTAATTATGTAAAAAGTGCATCTACTAGGCTATACAATATTTTATATAATATCAGGGTTTATAGGACAACAAGCCAATCTAATAAGGAAACCATTGTTGCATTTTGGAATCAAATGAAAGAATTACAAAGAATATTGAATTTTTGGTTCAATAATCTATTACCAATTATTTTCATTAATTAAATATTATGACCAATGTGGATGGTTAATGGTGCTTACATTATGTAATTACAAGATGGGATGCTTCCCTTAGTTGCCACAGATAAATAAAAACCTTGTTGGATTTTTTTTGTGGATATGAGGGTTACAAATGTAATAAACCATATAAGACAATTGGTTAATAGACCTAATTTTTAGAACCTTCTTTAGACATATATAAAATAATTCAAAGAAGAAGTTGAGGGCACCATTTATATAACTAAAAAATGTTATGGTTGGCTAGTTTTACAAAATATAAAGTAACATAGGAAAAAGCTTTAGTGGTTGAATTCAAGATCTCAGAGGTTGAGAAGGAAAGGTTTATGACTAAGTCTATCAATATATTAAATCCTTAATTACTCAATTTTGATATTATAAATAAGGATTTTGAAATAACTCACACATTATTTGAAGAGCTGAGAGCCAAGGAAGTATCTTCATGGATAGTTATATGACCATAATTGGCTATCAGTGCCCCCTAACATCACGAAGATCTCAATTTTTTGGATTCATAGTTTTGAAAAATTTGATAGACCAAATGTTTATCCTAGATGTAAATTTAGTTACAACTACAATTAATACATTGACCTCTTCAGTTAGTGGAGCCATATTAGCACCATGATCTAAAAATAGCTGTGTATTTTCATGTTATTATTAAGATGGAACTTTAGTTCCCAACCTATTTACTTTACATGCATATTGTATTTTTAGCTGAAGAGGTTTTTCTAAATATGATCTTGGTACATGCAACTTTTGCATAATATTGAATCCATAGTTCTAATTTTAAACTTGAAATTTTAGACATAGATTCAAGAGATGAGGCCTTACCCTTCCCAATATTATATACATTTTTAACCTCTTAGCTCGAAGGGGAGGATAATTTTTTGGATACTAAGATTTATAGGAGATTTCGAGAAGTTATTATTGACTTGGTATTTTTGTGTAAATCTTGAATCTTCTCCAATTATATGGATTATTTGAGACATTTCATCATTTTGGTATCTTATTGATTTGATCGTGCATGATTTATATTATTTAATAAAATCATTTTTTTAAGACACAACTAATTTGGATGAATTTTACATACTAATTATAATAACCCTTTGTATATGTGCAATAATAATCAAGAAAATGCAACAACATTTAATTTATGCATGCCTAAGTTTACCGTATTTGATTTCCCTTTAACTCCTAATTTTGTTTGATTATTGGTGTGATACAATATCTTACATAAAATATGTCTTTGATTCCTTTTCTAATTTGAGTTAAAGTACCAATCTTGAAATGGTTTTATCTTGTGTGGTCCATAATGTTCTTTTTTGCCTTACCTTTCCTTCCTTTTTGAGTTTATTTTTTGAAATAATATCGAATTTAGTTATAATCATCATCCTTCCACTCATATAAATTTGATATAGGTCTATCCATATTAAAATCACTTATGTTAAATAATATATATCTTTCACCACTATTCCACCAATAGGCTATTATTAAATCGAATACTTAGCATCTCATGTCTTGGAGTGAAATCCTTCACCAATATTAAAAAAATAAAGACCAACTCATAGGGTTACTAGGGTGTGAATAAAACCCACATAAATAGGAACTTAAATTGGTTCTATAAGGAGGGCCTACACCTCTACCTCTTTATTTTTAATATAGATCCATTTGAGTTATACTAAAATCACCTAGATGATTAACAAGGTCTACTGTAGATAATAACTTGTTTTTACCACCTTTCAAAATATATATAAAATCAAGGTCTAATAATGGATTAAGGAGAGGACCTAGATCAAAATAATTCTCTCTAGATATACAACCTCATCTTCCTATCCTCCCATTAGCTCATCCATAGAGACACCCAAGTTTGGCCACAACTGGCTCTTGACTAAACTTCAAACTGATTCCTACCAACTATGAAAAATTAAGCCTAAGAATCACTAAACATCCCAAATTTTTTTGTACATCATTCATAAAATATCAAAATTATGTTGAGGCATCCCTATTTGGGATACTAACCCATATGCAATAATAAATGTTAGGTGACTAGGTTTCACCCTTGCCGAGGAAAAAACTATTCACATCCACCTCAAATTTAGGCTAACATGGGAATGACCTATAAGATGTGGGTTAGCTATTATTTATGATAAACCTATAGATTTTATGGGGATAGCTCCCTTTATTTATCACTTAAATTCTATTTCTAAGTTCTAACACTATTAGGATGAAAAGGGAAGAAGGATTGCATAAATGAAACCTATTCTAAGGTGTCAATGCACCAATGTGACATTTCCATCCACTCAACTTGAACTAAAACAAAACTAATAGAGTAATCAAAGGATTGAACCACTATTTACAATTGTCTCTAAGAATCAATATTTCATGTATATGTTAACCTTAGATGGATAAATCATGAGGCTAGTGAGAGAAAGGTCTGATTCTAAACTCTTAAAATCATATCTCCACTCATACACTCAACCATCATTTTTTCTAACACATTACACAACATACATAAAACACTTGTTAGAAACTAGGCAAAGGCATTACACATATATAAGGAAAATTAAACCACTTAATCATATTATATAATTAATCTCACACTATAATTTGATCATAAAAAAGATAAAGTAATCCATTAACTATCTAATAGGACTTAAAGAGTACAAGGTCAGGTAAAATTTCCTCATACTAGCTTGAAGGATATAATACAAAGCCAAAAGACTTTAATATATATAATAATAAGAGATAAATATATATAATGTGGAATGGAGGTGAGAGAAAGAGGTATTAAATGAATAAGGTCCACTCAATCCTACAACTACATTAGTTACACAAACTTTATTCAACTCTCCCATGCATTAGTCCTCCCTAATGGCCCCTTGAATGAGATGTTGGAAATTAAATGAGCCTATGGGAAGTGATTAAGATTAATTTAATTTCCTGTAACGTTTTACCATGCCCAATATGGTCCATCAACCCTACAATGTCAGTTACCAAGTACAAATGGAGTGTAATTAACCTCCATGAGGTGTTGAGCACCCCACTAGTTCTCTTATATGGACCAAGCCTTTAAAATACCTCATTTATCTAATTTACATGAAGTTTTCATTATTTTACCTTGAATTATCAGTTTCCAGGTGTAATATATCTTATTTAAGTCATTTCATTAGGCCTTTAATGCTAATCTTAAGCTCTCTTGTTGACTAGATAGGATAAATAGGGTAATTAGGCCTAATAACCTAATTGTTTGTATGCTGGGCTATCATGAAACCTAAAATAAAAAATTAAAACATATGTATGAGTGTGTTTTAGACATGAATAAACATAATTAATCATAATATAGGCTTATGTAAGTAATAGACACTTGAAATTTCACTAATCCTATTTGAGTAGTCCACCTTTCTCTATCATTTACAAACTGACAGTTTTGAATGAACTTTTAGAGGCATTTATAAATGAAAATTTTCACATGATATGAATTTATAATTTTAATCAAGTACCAAACTATCCTTTTTGAGGATTGAAAAATCTTTGACAAGCTTTGTACCCTCCTTTATGCTAAAATCATGCAAAAGTATGGATTTATAATACTTTTGTATGGTGTATATAAAACTCAATGCCATAAGTAGATTCCTATATATGTTTAGTTTAAATTTCATGTGTTTTTTAGTAAATTAAAGGTTATTAGGATACCCAAATACCAAGATTTATAAATATAGGTCTACTTAGGGTCTTAAAGAGGTATATGAGTGCTTAGGAGTCTTAGTGATAGTTCATAGTGTAAAAAAATCCAAGTTAGGAAAATTTTTCATAAATATATAGTTCATTAACCTCATAATATTCCATGAATATCCTAAGGTCCCATGAAAAGAGTGTGTGGAGAGAGGAGCATTAGAATATGGCACTTAGGTTGTCTGCAGACCAATTTTGATTGGTTATCTTCATAAGGTTCATTCATAAATATTAGCCCCTAACTTCCAGCCAATAATTCATGAATATTTTTTCCATATGGATAATTAAAATTAACTAGGATATTTATCCTTGAGCCTTCTTATGATCATGTGGGTGAGTACTTGAAGTTGAGCCTTGAATTGCTTATGTTGAGGTTCACTTACTCAAACAGGGTTTTGGAGATACTCTTACCTTTTTATCACTCCTTTCTACTTTAAACCTTCTTAGTAAGGTTTGGTAAATATATCCACACCTTTTATATCCATAATTTTTTTTAATATATTGGATAAACCTTGAGGTGGAAATAGGGTCTATGAGTAAGCTTATGTGCCTACCTGCTTGGCCTATCCTTAAGGTCCTTAACTATAGTCTTGAATGCTAGACCCTTTGGAGATAGTCTGAGGAAAATTAACCATCATTTATAATTGTTTTCATGTTTGTATATTTTTAAACTTAAAATAAACATTTTTAACCTATGAATGAGCATGTTTCATACCTGAATTAACATCATCAATCATAATATAGGCTTCTGTATCTAATAGACAATTTAAATTTCACTTCTGGTTGACTAGTCCACCTTTCTCTATCATTTATCGATCTATAGTTTTGAATTAAATTAATTATGAATTTATAGATGAAAATTTTGGCATATTATGACTTGATAAGTTGAATCAATTCCAAACTATCCTCTCTAAGGATTGGAAATTCCTTGACTAGCTCTATACCCTCCTTTATGAACAAATCCTATAAAAGTATGGATTTATGAAACTTTCATATAATTTCCATACAATTTAATGCCATGGGTGGATTCTTCTCTAAGTTTTGACATTATTAGTATTTTCTAGGAAATTATAAGGTACGAGGATGCCAAAATACCAAGATTTATAAAATGGGCCAAAACCATTACAATATTCAAACCCAAAAATGGGCCAAAACCATTATAATATTCAAACCCTACATAGATGGATAAACTTATAAGAGTGACTAGATTGTTATTCATTATTCATAAAGTACACAAGATGGATTTGAAAACAAATTCCATGGATGAGATAGTTAAAGGAACCACTTCCTTTCCCCAAAATTTTATATCCTAATATTCTCTCTCTTATCCATACTAAATAACAAATTGAAGGCTATATAATCTTTCCAAGGAAAGCAATGGAAAGATGGGATAGGTTTTTTCCTTTTGGGACCTTGAAACTTCTCTAGAACCTATATATACACTTTGGGGGATATATACATCCATGGAAGCACCTGGAAGAAATTTCCTTTAGGTATACTTGTACAAACTTGGTGAAAACACTTTATTTTGGCCTAGAACTACCACATTTCCTTGGAGATTTATGGAATATAGATGCCAAGTGATCCTATATTTGGTACATGTAAGTAAAATATTGGATTGATATTTTAAACATATTATTTTCCCTCCAACATGACATTTCAATATAAAACCTCCTTTTGAATGTCATAAAAAGGTAATAAAACACATATAATGCAAGATGTGCATTATAATTTTGACTCTTCCACCCATTTAGGGAGTGGTACAAGATATAGTATGGGGGAGTATAACTTTATCAATCACATTACATGACAAATATTACCCTTTACACCACTTAAAACAATTTAACTTTCTTGACCAAGGTCATAAATGTCTAGAATAACACCAAGTTTCAAATGGCATTTATCTTAAATTTTCCAAATGAACCTTAAATAATGCTAATAAGGGTAAAATGGCCATTTGGAGGACACCTCAGGTATTTAAAGACTAGAAAGCATATGAAAAAGTCATGTTTTCTAATATAGGGGTGAACATTTTAACTTGGGGTTCAAAATTAGTCAATAATAACCTCTAATGAATTCATCCCTAATCACCTTGTGGCATCACAACTATAAATTTGGCCTATGCACCCATTAAGAAGGGTACTTGATCAAATATTGAAAGAGCTAAAATGCTAATAAAAATTAATTAAATAATTATACAATATTAAATGATTAGTTGAATTATCCATTTACAATTAATGAATATCTAAAAATGGAAATTCCAAAATTCAAAATACCAAGCCTTTCATCATTACCTTTATGAGTTGTCAAGCTCTTTGAAAATATCCTAAACTATATAATTTGAGATCCATGCCTAGTAATTGAAAATAATAATTACATGATAACTCTTAACTCAAATAGAGTTAGTCTCAACTCACCTAGGGTTATCTTGAACCCATTCCATGTTTAAACTCAACCTTAACTCACCTTGAATGAGAGTTAATTATTGAGGCTATAAATGCAAGGCCATACCTATTCATTTCTAAGTTTAGATATTATATAAATATTATGTAAAATTTAATCCATAAGCCTCATGCAAGTAATGTTACCATTCCCAAATATTAGGCCAATAAATCAAAGCCAAGGTTATAAGGAAAGGTGAAGCCAATAAAAGCTCCATTGATGAAGATTTTTGGATGCACAAGATGAGCAAGCCATTCAATAAATCATTTAAAATATCTAAGGAAGGTAAAAGAGTATATTATTTTATGTTTTCATATTTTCAATTGTTACCTAATCTCTCCTTAGTGTCTAGGATAGAGGTTTTAGGATTTAGTGTGTTTATTTGAGTTATATTTGTTGGACTAACCCAAGGCTAACCTCCCCTCTACATATTCCTTGTCCACATGTTGGTACACTCAGTGTGGAAAAGCATCCCATATAAATAAGGAGGATGATATGTTATTTCTATTTTTGCTAATGGATTTATAAAAAAACTTCAAATTTCAGGTTTTAACTTTGTTTTTTGTCTTTTTGTATTAAGCAAGTCATAGGTTGTAGGGATCAACATTGATTTCTAGTCATAGGTTGTAGTGATCAATGTTGATTTTATATATTGGTGTAAATTATGATAATCAACCATGGTCTCTATGTTCAAAATAGAACATTTCTAAGAACTTAGATAATGAGGATCTTGCTTGAGTTTTATAGTCTTTATTTTTTATTTGAAGACATATATATTGTTTACTTAACTCATTTTTTGTAAGATCAAGTGAGATATTTTGGTTTTTATCCCACTTTAATTAATCCTTTTTGTCAAAACATATGTGGTTTTTATTTTTTTTATATGGAAACATCATTGATTTTCTTGATTGACATTGATCTCTATGGATCAACATCAATCCCCATATGGATCGATGATGATCAGTCTTTGAGACAAAAAATAAAAAACTTGAGAGATTAATTCTAAATTGTGTTTTCTCACTTATGATTGCACTTATAAGTAGGAAAACCCTATGAGAAATTTTAGCTCTTATGGTGGACAAAACAAAGTTTAAGAATGGCTAATTCTTACACATCATATTTGGTGCTTAAAATGAAATTAGTTGTTTTAATCTCTTAGTTGTTTTTAAAGTTTTTTCAAAGTTTATCAACAACAAATGCCAAGGGGATAAAATTTCACTACATACTATAGACACCTAAGTTTGGCCACCAATGGATTCTTATCTTATTTTAAACCAATTATTACCAACCATTGACCATTTTAGCCTAATAATTTCTAAATGTCTCAAATTTGTATTTATAACCATGTAATAAATCAATTTGGCCTATTAATCAATTAAATTTAATAAATACACCATCGATTAATTAAAAATCATTCAAAAATGTTTAGAAGCCTAAAAAGGATTAATTACCATGTTAAATCAAATCAAGTCCTAATTGAATTAATCCATGAGTAATTAAATCAATTATCTAAAATAAAATTCAAATATCAAGAACATATTAAAAGATATTAATTAACTTTTATGAGTTGTCACTTTTGGAAAATATCTAAATAATACCATAGGAATATGCCAAACTCAACTAAGGTTCCAATTTAACCCATTCCAAGTGATTTTGAATCCTATAAAATCAAGCCTAGAGCTCTTCATTTAGAGAACTTGAAACATAGTAGAGTTATAATGTTGGAGTTGATCCATAAAGAAAATGCATATTGTTATAATGCCAAAATCAAGTGAAGCCAGGCCAAGGTTGATGCTAAGAGGAGATGGAGATAGCCAAGCCCCATTAATGAAGTCCTTTTGAGCACAATCCAAGCAAGCCAATGAAGAAATCATTTGTAACTCTCAAGGAAGGTAAATATTGTCATTCCTTGCATTTTAGTTGGGTTTTTAAATATTGTTTGTTCATTAAGCTCCCCCTAAGATCTAGGCCTAGAGATGTTAGTATGTTAGTGTGTTAATTTCATGGTTTTATAGACTAACACCTGATCTAACCTCATCTCTTAGTCAGATTCCTTGATAACACATACTTCATTTTGGTGATTAAAATGAACTCTCACATTAGTTAAATACTCATAAGAGTTAAATTTTTATGTCTATTTGTTGAAGTGTTTGTTTAGAAAAATGAGTGGTGTGTGTATGCTCTCCCCCATCCCCTTGAGGGAACTTGGGTGATTAAAATTCCCACTCTTGTAATCTTTTACTTTGGTCCAAAATCATGGAAGGAGATTTTTTTAAGGCCTTCCCCAAAATCCGCATGATTTGAGTGACTTAAAATTGACCCTAAAATCCTTCCACTTGTCTTTATTTCATGCATCTTAGATTGTGAGCAGGATTCCATCACCTTCTCAAGAGTTATATAGGGAAGAATTAACTCAGTAATTCATCTCTCGACATAATTTCAACCTCAATCCAAGGTGGGGTTTATAAATTCAGGATGGCCCACTAGGATTATTATTTTGATTGGTTAAAACAAGCTTTGTTAATGGTACTTAGCATCAAAACATAAGGGCAACTCAAACATTTCACTATACTAAGTAATTGATAGATGTAGAGGTTGTGAAAAGGAAAATACATTTTCATGATAATCTAGTTGATGTGGATCCAAATGATATGATTGCATCTCTAGTTTTAACCACACTTGGGACCATCTAGAAACAATAAAAAATTGATAGTTTAGAATAACCCCACTTACCATAGACATACTATTGATGTAGGGAGAGTAGACCAAAGTTACATGTTTTCATATGAAATATTTAAATAAAATGGGGCCTAAAAACCCTACTTTTTGTGTGTTTTTAATTTTTTATTAACAATTTAAAATCCTCTCAAGAGCAAGTATATAGTTTTAGGATTTATGATGTTACACTTAGGTGTTTATGTCATTTTGTCCTTTTTATTTTATATGTTTTGTTTCTAACATAATTTTAATAACATGGACATGTCAAATACTCCACTCATCAAGCTAGCTCCTTCAATAGCAATATTAATCAAATTTATAGGTAAAGATAATCCAAATATAGATCCATTTATACAAATAATTTTTTTTGGTAACATGTTCAATACCATAAATATTAAATAAGTGTCTACTACTTCTACACAGACAAATATGCCCAACATAAAGGATAGCATGCAAATTCCATCTAATTTAGGACAAAGTGGTTTAACTACACCAATAACTACTCCACACCAAGTGCCTTTAGTCAACACCATGAGTGGTTCTAAAAAATAGGGGGCAATAAATCCTATTCCCAAACCATAATAAGTTACCTCTAATCCTCAATAATCTACTTCTTTAAGCATATAATTGAAAGGATTAAATAATCAAGGGTAGACTAGTGTTTTGACTCAATAAAATGTGATGAATGTTACTCCACCTCAATAGGTGATGAATAATATTCCAAAATAATAGGCATAGTCTAATATACCAATGGAATAGAGGACAAACACTATGTTTCCTCAGTAAGGGTTAACAAATGTTCCACCTCATTAGGTAGTGATAAGTATATGTCAATAGTCACAAACCAACATGCCTTTACAATAACAAATGTTATCTAATCAACAATTCATGTCCATTAGTCAAATATAAATGCTAAATAATATACAAGTGTATACTTCACAACAAGTTCTATTGTAAAAAATATGTACCACTTTCTCGTAAGTACCAATCAAGAAAAAATTGCCTTTTATTTCAAATATACCACAAATATAATGATAGGGCCTTGGTTCATAATAAGCTCCCCTTATTGAGTCAAGTTTGACTAGTTGAAAACAAGTCCCTACTCAACCTTAGTAGTAAAATACTTTACACAAATCCATATCCTACCATTGTAGCCATAATTACCTCAAAACTAGGCCTATATACCAAATCCAAACCAAAATATCACACCACAATGCATGAGATTTCAACAAATGCATCCTAATATATGAATACATATTCCTATTTGGTTCACTTACTAAACTATCATTCCACAATAAATCATGCCTCTATTATACCATGGTCAAGGTAATCCACCTTTGACTACCTAGCTTCTACCTCAAACTAATGTTCCATCTAGTTTCTTGGCACAAGAACTGCAACAAATGAAGGATGCACTTATCACCATACATATAAGGAAACATACCAATAATTTCAATTTAGATGATGTATTTTCATACCCATTCAATAAGGAGTATCTAAAGATACCATTTCCTCCAGGGTACAAACCACCAAAATTTAACAAATATAAGCATGAAGGATACCCGAAGGCCCATTGGCAAAATTCTTTATTACATGTTATCCAATGGCTTACAATGACATTTACCTCATATTATTGTTTCCTCTAAGTCCATAAGGATAGGATTTAGAGTGATTTTTGAAATTTCCAAAGAATTTAGTATCTTATTTTGATGACCTTTCAGACAAATTTGTGCAACATTTCTCTTACAATCTCGAACATGAGATTTTTTTTGTATATTTGAATCAAGACAAGAAGAAAGCCTATGAAAAATTTACAAGTTATCTAAATTTATGGAGATAACTTGATAGTCATTTCACTCATAGCTTATGAGACAAGAAATTATCTACTATGTTTACCAAAAATTTACACAGTGAGATATCCTACCATCTAGAGCTAAAATTTACACATACCTTCAAAGAGAGCATCGATAAAGTTTTGATAATTTAAGAGGCAATTATTAACAAAGGCATTATTAATCTCACCTCATCTAATCAAAATTAGAACCAAAACTAGAGTACAAGGCAAAATTAGAACCAAAACCAAGTCCAAATAGAAACATTGTCACCAACTTAGGCCAATAATTATGAAAAATCTAATAAAATCAATTTCAACAAGAATGTTGTTGAAAATAAAGTAACTAAGTCACATAATATACAAGTGGTGTAAATATCATTTTCTCAACCAATGTCACAAATGTAACTTACTCACCAACAACCCATTAAACAAGCATAACCTTCACAACAGTCTAGACTAGCTCAATAAGTACATCAACCATTACCTTTGAAAATCCCTCCTCCAAGGAAAAATTATCCTACTAATCAAGTCTTTAGTGACCTTGGAGACACTATTGAATCATGTTTTGTAAACTAAATACTACTAACCAGATTATTTAGCCAATTATAAAACACTATCTTGAGGGTATTCCTTATCTAGACTAGTATAAAGAGAATGAGTTTTATGAATACCATTATGTTTATGGACATAATCTATGCCATTGTGTACAAATCAAAAACCTCAATGAAAAATGTTAGAAAATGGGGATATTACATTGGATAATAGATTATATATATCTAATTAGAAGCTTGATATCTACCAAAACCCTTTTACACCACATAAAAACAACCAACAATAGCAACAATAAATGCCAAAATAACAACAATATTAGTATCAATAGCTACCCCAAAAAGATAAATATAAGTAACAATAATAACAATGTCAGCCAAATGGATGAAACCAAGACTAGAGTAATTCCAATACCCAACAGACTTACCATGTAGTTTTACATGACTACAACAAAATTTTAGGTCATATTGCAGGAGGTCACATTTCTACCATCACCATCAATTAAAGACCAAGTGATAATAGAAGAGGACCATTGATAAATAATTTTAATCAATAAATCTATTCTAGTGATCCTTCTTTGACCTGGGACTGCATACAGACACACCAAAAAACATGGATTACTACTTTTAGACCTTTTAATAATTTGTCATTTACCCATGACCACATACAAGTGTACTGACAACTAACACTTATCCTATCTAGCCCCCATACTCTATCATTTTTTAGAAAAAATGGTCTTATACCTAATCTTGATTGTGAAATCACAACTTGGTAGTCAAGATTACCATTCTCAACCCACAACCACCTACCACCAATCCCATCCAACCCACCATTCTAGATAGGAAGAAGCCATACATTATTGTGAAGGAAAAGACATTTGATAATGTGGAACAACTTTAGAAGACACCTACACAAATCTTCATTTTGGATATGTTGTGTATCTCTACCATCCACAAAAAAATCCTAATAATGTTCTTAGACTAATCATAAGTTCCAAACAACATAATCTCCTAACCAATTCCAAGATTTGGTTGGGCATATAGCCCAAAACCAATAGTTAACCTTTGACCAAAGTGATATGTTGTACCTTGGCCCTCTATATAGTAATTCATTATACATTAAAGTTGTTATTACATGACATAAAATTAAAGCATATCCTCATAGACAATGGATTAGGCCTAAATATTATGTCTCTGAATATCATCAATCATCTCAAATACACAATAGTTGATCTATAGCCAAAAATGATCACTATCAAGGCTTATGAAAATGAAGAGTGAGGATCACAAGGCACTATTAGCTTGCTAGTTATCATTGGGCCATTGACCCACATTACTCTATGCCATTTGTTAGACCTAAAAATAACATATAATTTACTTTTGGTTAGACCTTGGATATATGAAATTTATGAAATCCCTTATACATTGCTCTAGTGTCTCAAGTTCTCTCACTTAGGTATAGAGGTCACCGTCAATGGAGATTTACATCCTTACAAATATTTTAAACATTTAGGGGCCAAGTATAAAATCTATAACCACCATTTTAGCTTGATCTAGTTCCCAAGAAGGACAAGGGGAAATAAATACTTTTTGATTTGCTAGAGGCTAATTGCAAAGACCTATATAGAATTGATTCATCATCTCACATGCCACCTACTAAATTGTTTATTCATTTTACCATCTCAGCTAATGGCCCAAGAGATTATTTGACTCATGACACATTTCACATTAACAAGCTTTCACAAAACCCCAAGTCCTATGGAAGACCTAAAGCCAAGTCCCCTTGCATGAAATGGTGATGAAAAGGTAAATTCAAACTTCATAGTCTACATCATATCTTTTTCACACTGACAACTACCAAGAAGAGGACCTACTTACCAATAATGAATCATGGTTATACTATGACAAAATGGTTAATTGTTAAACAAATGCCAAGTACCCCATTTGAAAAAGGATCACAAAAAATAAATCCTATGAAGGATGAGGCCTCAGACCAAATCAACAAGGTACACTAGAGCTAATTTATATAACATGGTATAAAGGAACCTATGGTCTTAGATTAAAACTACCTAGGGGTGACTCCATGTATCTTAGTCATGTCCTAATACCAATGAATAGTGATGATGCTACCAACAATTAAGTAGAGTCTAATCATAGCCTTTATGTAGACCTTGACAATACCAATATGTTTGAAAGCCATACCATTTGTACTCTTACCCCACTAGTTAGACACAATTCACTTCCTCTATATAATCCTCAACTTGTAGCCTGGGACCAACAAGAATACACAATGCATGTAGATGAGTTTCAGAATGATGAGGATTTTTGTGATTTTCTAGGCCTATGAGACAATATTTCATCAGGAGACCATAAAGAAGGGTTCTCAATCAAACTAGATCTGATAACCTATTTTAGATAATAGGTGAACACCCTTAGCCACAAATAAATAAATAAAACATTGAGATCCCAAAGTGAAAACCTCTTTGAGGAACTTTGGGACTATGTTAAAAGTAAAGATAAAGGCTAGTTTATTGGTGAAAACCTATATCAAGTTACCTTAAATGGGGGTGTTTATCTTTTCTCAAACACATCTTAAGAGACTGACAATGTTAAACTTATTCTTGGGTCCAAGTTTAGTTCTAAAGAGCAACATGCCTTTGACTGAATCATCTAAGAGTTTCCAAAAATGTTTGTAACATCACCATCCCTACCATTGGGGATTCCAATTCATCTTGTTTAGGACAACTTCAAGAGATAATACAAATAGGAGACTTTACCATTATAGGCCAATTCAAATCATTATCAACCTTCTTGTAGGATAGTTTGACTCTCCTCATAGAACACACTACACAATTCAACATCAAGACTCCAGATGACCCAAAATGGATCAAATTAGGTGCATCCCTAACTAAGGAGGAATATAAAATATTTACATCCCTTATAAGGGAATTTTTTGACATATTTTCTTGGGCCTATTTAGACATGTCAAGTTTAAACCCTACATTGGTTGTACACCACCTTGTTGTACATCCTAATGTCAAACCTATGAAATAAAAATTGTGAAAGATGTATCCTCACATTAATGTATTAGTAAATAAAGAGTTTGAAAAAATCTTAGAAGAAAGATGTATTCTACTGATCAACTACTCAAAGTGGATCTAAAATGTTGTACCAATCACTAAAAAGACATAGGGAGTCAAAACTTTCACTAATTTTTTAAGATATAAACAAGACCTACCCTAAGGACAAATTTCCTTTGTGAAAAATTGACATTATATTTGACTCCATAGTGGGGTATTAAATTCTTTCACTAATGGATGTATTTTTAGGATACAACCAGATCTAGATTTTGCATGAAGGTTGACATAAAATAGTGTTCACCAATATATGGGGAATGTTCCATTATCAAGTTATGCCATTTGGTCTCAATAATGTTAAGGCCACATAACAAATATACATGACCATGATATTTCATGATATGATGTATGACATTAATTAATACTATCTTGATGGCATATTGGGTATATCAAAGACCCATGCTAATCATCTAGTTACACTATGATGAATATTTGAGAGGCTTTATGAATACAAGGTCAAACTCAATCATAAGTAAAAATTTTGGTGTTACTTAAGGAAAATAAAATGGCTTCATTATCTCTCATAGAAGCATTAAAGTTGATCTTTCCAAAGTATGAACCATTACAGAGATGCCACTACCTTATAATTTAAAGTGACTCCATAGTTTACAAGTCAAGATTCAGTCTATCAGCCACTTCATTTCAAAATTGGCCAATAAATTCCATCCATTTAAACAATTATTAAAATAAGGGTGTCACATTTCATTGGGATTAAGAATGCCAAAGAGCTTTTCATCACCTCAAGGAATATCTTTCCAATCCACCTATTTTGTTACCACTTATACCAAGAATGTCACTCCTACTATACCTTTATACAAAAGACAAAGCCCTGGGGGAGCTTATATCTCAATACAATGATAAATAAAAAGAACATGCTATGTACTATCTAATTCATACACTAGTTTCATATTAACACAACTATACACCTATTAAAAAAGCCTTTTTATCTATAGTCTTTGTAGCTCAAAAACTATGACATTACATGACAAACAACAAGACCATCGTTATTTACAAAGTAGATATACTCAAGTATCTACTATCAATAATATATTTACAAGGATGTATGGGTAAATAGAGCATGCTTATGAAGGAGTCCATCATAAGCATTATTGATATCAAATCTCTAACTTTTTAATTACTGATAGCTTTACCAGAAGGCCATCAAGAGAAGAGTACTTGTATATTAGCTTTATGAAGCTCCCATTGTTGATATCAAACCTCTAAATTTTAAATTCCTAGATGAGTCCATCATGACAATAATTAAAAAACCTCTTGAGGAGCAGTACTGGAAGTTATATTTTGATGGATCATTCACATCACATGGATCAGGGGCATACCTATTATTTATTACACCATAGGGGGATCTTATCCCTAAATCATTATGTATTAGCTTTCCTTTTCCTGAAAACATGGATAAATATGAAGCACTCATTATAGGGCTTAGATAGGTGGTACAGTGGAATATTAAACATTTCAAGGTTTATGGTGATTATCAATTAATCATCAATTAGGTTACAAGCCACTTTCAGACCAAAGATGACAAGTTGGTGCCATATAAGGCAATGATTAACACTCTCAAAAATTATATTGTGAACATATAGTTTGAACACATACCAAGGGATAGTAATAAAAAATCATGTACCATGACCACTATTAGATCTTTGATCCACCACAAAGATAAGGCAAAAGATTATCAATTTCTCATTAAAAATCTTTTAGTTCCTGATCATGACCCTTCATCCATTGCAATTATCTATGACATTTTTGGTCCTAATTCTATATGGTATTTATAAATATTTACCTACCTTCAAGACCACATTATTTCACCCAACCTATAATGAAAATAATAAAAGGCCTTTACCCATCAAACCCCATGTTATACCTTATTTGTCCCAACCCTTTACCATTTCAGCTTTGATGGAACTCTACTTCATTATTTAAATTTGTTAGAGTCAACATTAGAATTATGGTAATTCCATAAAGGAGTATGTAGAGCCAACACAAGCATGGCCATTCTAGTCAAAAAGATACTATGTACCAATTTTTATTGGCCAATAATAGATGTAGATACAATTGTGTATGTAAAAAGATGTGATAAATGTCAAAGAAATGCCAACATATTCATGCCTTATCTAGAACACTAAAACCTATGCTTACACCATGGTAATTTTCCACATGGGTAATTGATCTCATTGGGAAGATTAACCTAACCTCATATGATGGCCACAAATAAATCCTTACCACTCTGAATATTTCAATAAGTGGGTTGAATCTATAACCCTCACTTATGTGACTATAAAAAAAATTTCCAATTTCATTTTTAATCACCTCATTTTACACTATGGTATCCCATCCGACATTATATATAATATTGGTAGATTTTTTAAGAACAAAGATGTCAAGATGTTATGTATTGAGTACAATATTACTCAATATTTATCTACCACATATTACAAATAAGGTAATGGCTAGGAAGAAGCCTCTAACAAAACTATTATCAACATCCTTAAAAAATTGTCAATGATGTTGGCTACTATAGACACCTCAAAATCTTCTATGCCCTATGGGAATACCACATTAATTGTCGTACCCCAATAAGAGCCACTCCATATTCCCTAGTTTATGTCATTGAGGCCATTCTTACCATTGAGGTTGAGTTACCTTCTCTATGCATATTGTTAAAGCATACCCTATACAATGAATATTACTAATTATCTCACCTACAAGAGCTATATTTACGTGATGAGAAATACATGTCCACTATCAACAACCTTCAAGCATACTAGAATAGACTTTGTGGCCACTATAATTGACAATTTAAACATTGAGATTTTGAGCTTGGGAATATTGTTCCCAAATAAAACCAAAAGAATATCATGGAAAAGAAGAGGCACAAGGATATGTTCAAAACCAATTGGATATGCCCCTATATCATTGTTGTAAATTATGGCTCCAGAGCATACAGGCTCACTACACTAGATGAAAATGAACTTGATGAGCTAATGAACATCATACACCTCAAGTGTTACTTTGATTGAGATACCTTAAGCATTTTCTATGAGTCCCATTTCAACATTTTTCAACATTTTTTAACATAATTTCAACATTTTTATTTGTACCATACCCTATACCACTTTACCATACCTTTGCTATCGACTAAAGTTGTCTTTACCCTCCATACCCAACCCTTTGACCTTAGTTCCATTCCATTTATTCTTAAAGTAACTTCAACACATGGATTCAAATCAAGTTTAAAATATTGATTTAGTATTTTTAAATATTTTTGAGAATAATTACCATGGTTTGGATATTGTATCCTTCATTTCTTGTTTCTTTCCATGCTGAGTATTCTTGATTATAACCACCTTTGGGAAAATCAATGTCTCATGTTGTGCTACTAATTATAACTACCTATGGGAAAATTAGTATTAATGAACTATTAATTTATTTCTTAATTATAATTTCCTATGGTCAAATTAGGAACAACATCTTTAGCATGCCTTGAAGTCCCACCTTGTCATTCATATGCCATACAGTGTCATTTTCCTACTTTACCTATAAATTGAGAACTTGTTGCTACCTAGTCAAATTCCTCTATTGTAAGATATAACTATAGTGACCTAAGGTCACATATTAGGACTATGTAGGTAGTTATAAATTCAAATTAAGGTTATATCAATCACCCTTTGACATGATCTCACCATTTTACAAGAAATTTTAAGTTTGCATGCTCTCACCATTTTGTGAGTTGGAATATTTAGTATCTTGTCATCCTCGATTGAGTTAAGATATTTTGAAAATTTCCAAAATTTTTTTTAAAATATTTAAAAAAATCCTAAAAATCAACAACTCAATCACTTATTTGCCTTAAGGATTCTAGGAACCCTAGATAATTCACAATAAACCACTTGTCCTTTAGTTTCCCAATCCTTATTTGGTCTTCAGACTTATGCTCTCACCATTTTGTGATTTTTCATATTATGCATTATGTATTCCACTTTGATACATTAATTAATTCTATGCTTCATCTTACGCTCTCACCATTTTACAAGACCATTCCCATATTTATTCTACAACACAATCATGTTTTTCTTGATCCTTATTTTTCTTCTATCTCATCTCCTAGGAGAACTACATTTGTCATGAAGTTTGTGTTGGAATTTGCATCTATATAACTATGTAGGCAATGTCTACTTGCCTAGTACATCTAGAGTCATCTTGGCTACCCCTTCCTTTTCTTCTATTCCCCCATTTGTTTGTTTGTTTTATTGTCTCTTATAGAATAGGGGAAATTTTTGTCATCTATTTGTGCTAACATTATGATTAACCATTATTTATTTTTGTTTCATTTTTATTCTCATTATTTTGTTGTGTCTTTAATTTTTTTTCTTGGTGTTTTATTTTATTTTATTTGTTTGTTTTCCTATTTGTTTGCTTTAATTATCATGCCTTGACTTGGTATCTTTGTGTTCATTGGATGATTATTTGTGCATTATACTTAAGTCCATCCATTTCCATATGTCAACATTATCATCATGGTTTTTGTCATTGGTGCATTATTTTTAATTGATTATTAGATTATGTGTCAGTACTTATGAATATTTAGGATAAATTCTCATGGTGTTTTATATCATGATGCCTATCATCAAGTGATACATAAAAAATTAGATTATGAAATCTTATAATAAATGCACCTATAATAATTCTCCTTATCACCTAAAAAATTCTTGATATACCCAAATCATTCCCCAAATATAAAGTAATTAAATCATGAAAGAATTTTAACCCTTGCTAGTTAGGACATGCATCTCCATACTAGAAGGTTTCCAAAATTCATTTTTCTCCTTTGATTCAGCTTACTCTAACTCTATACGTAAGGATTCAGAATGTAATCCCCCTATTTAAATTTGTCATTTTCTTACCATCATTCTACCAATGATTATAACTACCTTTGGTAAAATCATTGTGCATCATCCCAATTACAGAGCTAATAATTATAATCACCTATGGGTAAATCATTCTATTTTGATCTATCTGCAGGTTAATGATTATAACCACCTTTGGTTAAATAATTCTCAATCTTCTTCCCAATTGGGGCACATTTTCATTGTTATAATGCTTATAACCAAATTTGGGAAAATCATTATCTCTATCCACCCAAATAGGGCATGTTTTTATCCTACCAATGATTATAACTATATGTGGGTAAACCATTGTTTTCCTTTTAATTATTATAACCACTTTTGGGAAAATCATTCTCTTGTTACCCTTTTCCTTTGTCTAATGACTATAACTACCTTTGGTAAAATCATTATCTTTTTATCCTATCAAGCTGATGATTATAACCAACTTTGGGAAAATCATCCTTTTTATCTGTCTAATTGGGGAAGGTCATTATGATATTGATTATAACCATCTATGGAAAAAAATAGTCTTTTCCACCCCATTTTGCCTTTTGGTCTCACCATTTTCTTTCTTTTGGGAGACTGATTGCCAACCCTTTTTTTTGACCACTCCCTTAAGGGGGAATTTAGAGCTTATCCATTATCATTGAGACATTAGGCATATAGGACCTTTTAATTCTTTTATAAGACATAATTATGCATATAACTTACAACACCTTTCTAAATAGAGGAAAACTGTAGACACTCAAATCTAGCCATAAATGGATCTTGATCAGACTTCGAACATATTCCTACTAACCATTAAAAATGAAGCCTAGGAATCAGTCAACATCCCAAATTTAAAGTACCTCATTATCAAAGCTCAAAATCATGATGAGGCATCCCTATTTGGGATACTATCCCATATTCAATTATAACCTCTCATGGAATCATCGTTATTCACCTTGCATCATCACAACTATCAATATGGCAAATGGACCCATTAAGTGGGGCACTTGATAAAATATTTAAAGAACTAAAATGATAATAAAAATGAATTAAATAATTATACAAGATTAAATTTTTAGTTAAATTATTCATTTGTAATTAATGAATATCTAAAAATGAAAATTCCAAAATTCAAAATACCAAACCTTTCATCATTTCATTTATGAGTTGTCAAGATCTTTAAAAATATACTAAAATATCTAATTTGAGATACATGCCTATTAATTGAAAATCATAATTACATGACAAATATTAACTTAAATAGAGTTAGTCTCAACTCATCTAGGGTTAGTTTGAGCCCATTCCACATTTAAACTCAACCTTAACTCGCCTTGGGTGAGAGTTAATTCTTGAGGCTATAAAACCAAGGTCATACCCCTTCATTTATAAGTTTAGATATTGTAGCATTATTATGAAGGATTTAATCTATAAGCCTCATGCAATTAATGCTACCATGCCTAAATCTTAGGCTAATAAATCAAAGCTATGGTGAAAATGAAAGGTGAAGGCAATAAAATATACATTGATGAAGATTTATTGATGCAAAAGTTGTTTAAGCCATTCAAAAACCCATTTAGAATCTCTAAGGAAGGTAAAAGAGTATTATTTTATGTTTTTATTAGGTTTTCATATGTTCACTTGTTACAGAAGTGTTCCCTAGTATTTGGGCCAGAGGTGTTATGATTATAGAGGGTGTATTTGTGTTTTATTTCTTGGACTAACACAAGACTAACCTCCCCTCTATGTATTCAGTGTCCACAATCCACACCAAAAATAACATCTGAATAACCCTCTACCACCTCCCCCTCAGGATCTAACTTTATTAAGAGATTCAACTATCAATGTTTTTGGAGATGTACATGATCTCCCCAAAATCCTAGAGCAATATCTTCCTACATTTTCTCCCTCAATATGAAGGACTATGGAAGATCACATTAAGGAATTCAAAAATACTATATGGATATTAAATGTAACCCATGAAGATGTGGCTTGTAGACTATTCCCTTTCACATTGTAAGATGTGGTGTATGACTAGTTCTTGAATATTCTAAAAGGTTCTATTAAAACCTAGCTTGACTATAAATATAGATTTTAGTATAATTTAGTGAAGTCATTAGTCTAAGTATTATTTATCAACACTTTTTGATCATGAGTTGAGAGCCCAATGGGCTAATCTAATATTTCAATGCCAAATTCAAAATATGTACAATAGACTTGATACTACCTATTAACCAAATGAGGCATTGGCTCTCGAGATGTATAAAAATATCTTAGACCCCATCTCCATTTTATTCTTATGTATAGCTATTAGAATTATGCCATTAATTTTGGCTTATGCTAAATCCATTTGTATTGACAAGTAACTAAATCCTCAGATGCAATCCTTGGCCCTACTTGCTCTTGGCCTAAATTTTTAGCTTTCACTCCAATATTGAATTTAAATTAAAATAATGTATCCCAAAATAAGAACCAAGTGTACATCTTAGTGCCTTTGACCCATGTTCCACATAACCAACACCTCATCTTCCTAAATAATTAAACATCTACCTTGAACCAACAAATTTAGAGTCAACCTTCAATCCTAGTCAAAATAATTAGTACATAGGGTACTAATTCTTATTACACAAAGAATTAGAGTCAATTTATAAGCTAGTATAGAAATTGAGTAATAAGTTTCTAAACATGCACAAATATATGGGTAATACCAGTGCATGAAATACTAACTAGAGTTTTGGATTCTAGAGATATAATAAACTGTAGTCATGTAAAATGCAAAATTTGGTAACTTGAGCATGGCTAATGACACCCAACCCATAGGTCCCTCTTACTTGATCTCATAACTCTCTTAGGCTTTCTTTCACTGATTCCTAGTCATCCATAGCCTTCTAGACTTAATCCCAACTAGGCTAGGACCCTCTATTCATGGCCAATCCATCCCCCTAGGTCTTGTCTACCTAGGGTAATAATGCCACACTAAGACAATAGCACCAATGACACTCCTATCCACTTTCATTGTTATTATCCAAGCTCATTTTTGGCCTCAATGGTTAATTCATTCCAATTTCCCATCCTTATCCTTATTGGCATAATGAAAGCAAATTCAATCCATGACCATTAGATCACTACAACATTCAAAGATCATTTGGAAGGGGTTGGAAAATATCATAAAGCAAGAAGAATACTATCAAGACTACACAAGCACATTTCCTTATTCTCTACATATAGCCATCCAATACTATTTCTAGATTATTCAAAACCTTACACTAGTCCTTAGTCATCTCAAGCACATAGTTTAATATTTCCTTGCATTCTCGTATCATAATTTAACCAAACACTTTCAAAGGGAGAACTACATATTACTTGATCCCTTTTCATAGTATTGGTATGTAGGTAGCATGCCCATACATAGGGTGTGAAGTACATCCAAAGTATCTTACATGCACTAACCCCCCTCTTACTCAAATTTGGTCAAATCACAATGGAAGATAGGGTTTGAAGAAAGAATCTACTCTAGAAGGATCTATATAGACTTCTAGCTACCAAAACTTTAGAGACAGGGTCACACAAACTTGCCAAATAAAACTTAGAAAGCTCAGGTCCTTAGGACAATAGTGCTAGACAATGATTAGAGCACTAGTACCACTCCTATCCACCTTTAGTGCTCTTATCTAATTAGAAAATGAAATGAATCCTATTTGTGATAGTGTCCTAGGCCTATACAGTGAATATTAGACATCTCAGTTAGATCAACATAATTTAAGGTAAGTCTTATTTTCTCTCTCTTATTACTACTTTTAGAAAAGCTATAATTACAAATAAATTTCACAAATTAGTAGCTTATTTACTATATATTATTTATTGATTTGTCAATCTAGACCCTTTAACTAAATTAGGAATAAAACACTAATATTCCCAAAATTGTTAAATCATTTATTGAATGTGACTTACTTTGTTTGAGAATAAAAACCCTAAATACCCTAGGGTAAAATTCCTACTAATTTTTATAATAAATTTTTGAATTTTTACTTGAATATTTAAATAAAACGTTCATCTCAAAATTTTAAATTTAGTAGTAAATTTTAAAATAATTTTCTTCCAACCCCTAGTGTCCCATACTATGTCCCAGTATTTTTCCATCAATTTTCCAATCATTTTATAAATTTTTACTAACATATTAAAATAAAAAATCCCTTCAAAATTCAAAATTCAATAGTAATTTCAAAAAAAATTAATTTTCTCAGAACCCTAGTTACACATACTAGGTCCTATTCAATCAAGCATTTTCCAATAATTTTTTGAATTTTTAGTTGCATATTTAAATTAAATATTCACTTTTAATTTCAAAATTTCATAGTAAAATTTCAAAATAATTATCTTTCAAACCCTAGCTACATATACTAGGTCCTATTGCTTCTTGTGATATCACCTTACATGTTTGTGAGCTTGGTATCCTTTTTATGTAATTTCTAGTTAACTATTTTTAGGACTTTATATTTCTTATATTCAGTATTTTCTTTATATCACACTTTGCCTATTACAAATTTTTGCAAAAAATTCAATCAAATTTCAACTTGTTTTCCTACCTTAATAATGACCTAATATACCAATTTTGATGAAACTAATAAAAGGGAACTCCAAGAATAATTAACTAAATACCATGACATGCAATATAAAATTATTAAAATTATACAAGAAGAACAAAAAAGAGTAAACAACGGTCAATCTTCTCAAAACACAGAGCAACCAGTTATAAATGATACTATAGGGGAAACTATGTCTCAACAACCCCCTATAGTAGCCCAACTTGCTTCGATGCCACTAGCTACAACTAGTACATCCATATCTCCTGATGTAACAACCCTTGTGCAAGAGATAAGAAATATTCAATCCAAGGTGCTACATCTTGAGTAAGGTGACACTATACCTACATAGGCTTTGGATTTTCTTCATCTTATGCATACATCATTAGCACATCACATTAATTTTATACCCTTTCTAAAAGGTTTTGTTCAACCCAAGGTTACTCTATATGATGGCAAGGGTGATCTAGAGACACATTTGAGACCTTTTCACACAACATGCTTGAACTATGTACCTAATGAATAATTACTTACCAATTTATTTCCACAAAGCCTAAAGGATTATCCTTTTCAATGGTTTTACAATTTACCAAATCAATCAATCAATGCATTCAACCCTTTAACCAACATGTTCCTAGCTCACTTTATCATCAACATTGGTGATAAGGCTTCATATACTAAAGTTTCACAATAGAAACAAAGGTCAAATGATCATCTCAATGATTATGTTCTTTGATATAAGACTATTTTGGCTAAGATGACTATCCCCATGACCAATCAATATTTACAAGTTCTCTTCAAATAGTGTTTTCTACCAGCTTTGCATGAATCAATTATGTTAAAAATATTCTCTTCCTTCACTTAATTTTGTCACACACTAAAGGAAAGAAAAGTTAAGCTAATTTCAATGGGCAAACTCAAGTATAAAAGTATCTCATTAACAAATAACAAGAGCAATATTAAAGTCCTATACAAGGTCAAAGTTAATGATAACAAGACTCAAAATCAACTAACAATTAATGTAGCTTCAGAGCCCCCTCATCATGTGGTTTTATCATCACCTCTTTGGCATCAATCTACCAATATACTAGTTTCTCTAGCCAGAGTCTTATAGCAGCTATTGGATTGTAACATCATATCTCTCCTTCCTATTTAGGAAGTTGACCCAATAAAGACTCTTCCATGGGGATATGATCAACATGCATTTTACAAGTTTCACAAGGTACTAGGCCATACAAAAAATAGATGCATCACTTTGAGACACAAGATACATGATTTAATAGATGGTAATCATATTGATCTTGGCACTTCTGTTGAGCCTCCTCAAGCAAAGAAAAAATAGGATAACACATTGAAAATCTTTTTAGATCTTTTTCCATAGCATTCCAAATACGAGATAGGGGACACATTAGGGGTCCACCATGCATATCATGCACATCCACCACTAAATACATACAATGTACATTGAGTTGAGAGATATCCTTTAAGAAACATGATTGGTGTATATAATTCTAGAGTTCCAGCTAGACTTTCCATCTCCTTCTCAAAGTAGGAGATCATCGAGGATGATTTGGATTATCATGCACTCTTTATTAGAGCTTACATTTATAATCATCTTATTCATAGTGTTCTCATAGACAATGGATCTAGTGTTAACATGTGCATTATGACATTATATCAACATTTAGGATATATAGAGTAGGATATTACTCTAATAGACATAGTTATCAATGAATTCAGTGGGAATATATAAAGTTCATTAGGTGAGATTTTACTTCCTTTATAGGTTGGTCTAACACATGTGGCTACACCATTCACTATTGTTCCCATTATAGGAGTTTTTGATATGTTTCTTGGTCAACCATGGGTTTAAAAACTTTGAGTAATACCTTCTATAGTTCACATATGCATGAAATTCATTCATGCTAATCAGGTTATTATAGTTGGTAGAATTCTATATGAGTTACCACTTCCCACTTCAGATCCATATTCTACATTACAGTCAATAGTTTCAATTTAGCTTCTAGTTCTAGTTTCTCTACTAGTTATAGTTCTTCCTCTAGTTTTGATTTAGACATAGTTGATGCATCCTTCACCAACACAAAGAGTTCATATACCTCCACAGCTTGAAGATTCTAGACAGCTTCCAATTATAGTGTTCACACCTAAGGTGGTATCATTGAGATCTCATCTACTCATAGATCACATGTTTAGAGAGATTCTCTTACAACCAGATGGGTCCCCAAGATCCCTACAACTACATCCATTTCTCATAATTACAAGGGGACCCCACACTTGATTTCTAATTTGTATATTTTAGAGCATTTATAGCATATGTAGCTTTTAAATCCATAGTCTCAGTGTTTCCATCATGCTTCATGATCATGCATGATTCCTCTCCTTGATATAGGACACCATGATAGGGAGTCTCCCATGAGACTCATCAGTTAGTATCATCTTTTACCTATTTGCATATACATAGTTTTTTATGCTTGATTGTACATAGCTCAAAATTTCAAAAATACCAAAAAAAATACAAAATTTCAAAATACCAAAAACATTCACATATTTCAAAATAAAAAAACATCAAATATTTCAAAAACACCAAAAATATTTATATTATATACAACATCCATGATTTACATTACCACTACTATGTTAAAATTACATTTATTATTCTATGCTTATTGTTTGTTGATTTATCTACATTACCATGTTTCACTGGATCTTCTTTGAGTGTGTGCAATAACATCTAGCTATGTGATTGCTTCAATCTACCCTTTTAGGGGGCATCCTACTTCCACATTCAAGACATACATCAATATACATACCCACTAGGGGCATCCTCTACATGTCTACACCATTCATGTTATGTCATTCCTACACCACAAACTCTAGTTATCATGTTGATATACATTATTTACTATATTAAATGGATTATTCTATCAAATCTCAGTAGTATACAACACTTGTGTATTTTTCAACATATACCTAGTCTTGTACTAACATGTCTTACATACATTCACTTCTTGCTTTGATTAGTTAGATGTGTTTGTAATTACAATTTCTTACATGTTTTCTTTTCTTTGTTAGCATTAACTTGATGTGATTACATTTACTCAGTTCCTATTTATCTCTTGTATATGCCTTAGGATATTTTCCAATGTCCTTTGATTCGATTTATGTGTGTGATTTATGACATTTTCCAATGTCCTTTTCCTATACTCCACTATGTGATTGTGACTTCTACACCAATTTTGCTTGTTTCAAATTGTATGTGTATGTGGAATTTGAACATGCCTCATATGTTTATTTTCTAGTTTGAGTGACATGTGCCCATGTCCTTTATCTTCTTGGCCCCTTTTTCACTCGTGTATGCTTCTTTATTTTTGCCTTATGTTCTTATTTCTTGATTTATTTCAATTGTTTTCAATGCCATGATTCATATAATGTATTATTCATACTTTTTTGGATGCCATGATAGACATCATGATAATAACTAGCCAAAATTTTGATTTAATTTCAATAAATCACACATGTTATTACATTTTTACATCTATCTAGGTATACCCATGTTGATCTAATAATCTCTAAATATAAATCATGCTATATCTTTATATATCTTGTCAATTATCATTGTTATATCATGTATCCTTATGGAATAACACACTTACAAGGTTATTTATTCTAAGGGTAGTCATTACATAGTCTTCATTCCCAACCTCATAAGAGTGAGAAATAAAAAAGGGCTTTGTCACAAAGATCAAAGATCTTAATAGTCAAAATAGTATCATTCAAAACACCCAAAATAATAACTAGAGATCAAACTAGTCAAAATAGACCAGGGAAATAATCAACAATCCAAAATAGTCATCAAATTTAGACTACCGTAATAACATTGAGACTAGATTACATCATCAGTAGCACTATTTTCCATTTCTAATGCTCCTATCCAAATAAAAAAAAACTAGATTTTGTTAAAATAGACAAAAAGGTAAGTTTAGTTATAGTTTTGTCATCTATAGTTCATACCAAAATCAGTTGTTTTAATACAGTTCTCTTAAAGAATCTAGATATAGGGGCATCATGCATTGCATGATGGATTTCACTTCCAATTTTAGATAGGGAAGGTGGTACAACTTCTAGATCACAATCCATGTTTTAGACACCAGTGATTAGGGGCAATGTGCATGGAACATTTTCTTTCTTTCCAAGTTTAGCATTACTTAGGCATTCTTAGTAGTTACATGCCTTACTCTATTTGTAGGTGGTTGGAATAATTTTAGTCTGGCATTTTTACAAGCCTAAATCACAATTTCTTGGTTTCCTAAGTGGCTTCTACATAAGTTAGATTCTCAATTTCATAGTGACTTTCATAAATTCCTAATCTCCATCTTTCATAATGGCTACGAGTGGCCTAGTTTTTAGCATACATTCAACTATCCATGAAAACATTATTAGATCATAGTACATTCATGGGCTTTAATATCCATCTCATATGATACACATTCCATACTGGTATCATTTTAAAACTTCACTTCATGGGGCAATGATGGTGCCAAAAGACTAGCTAGCCTTTGTAATCTTGAGCCACTTATTTAGAGGGATTGGATACATATCCAAAACACTTATCAACACATGTATGAACACCTAACATCACTTAGTGGGTGATGATAGAGCCAAAGGGACATCCTTTTAATTCTTGACCCACTTTTGAGGAATTAAACATTTAGCTCCATTCATGATATTATTGTTGGTTTAGTACACATCCAACATCACCCAACACATCCAACATTACTTAAAAACATAAAATATTTTGTATTGGTTCACATACCCAATGAGATATATTCATTCCTTTCTTCTCTCTCTCTCTCTCTCTCTCTCTCTCTCTCTCTCTCTCTCTCTCTCTCTCTCTCTCTCTCTCTCTCTCTCTCTCTCTCTCTCTCTCTCTCCTAGCTTTATATGTTCTTATTTTAGATATAGAATATCTAGTAAGAACTAATCTAATTTTGTTTTCAATTACATATTTACACTTCATAGTGTGATATCTCTATGCACACCCAAAATGACACAACTTCATGAGATTCCCCCTTATAGGTAAGTTTAGGTACACTTTCTATTTTTTCCTTCTCTTAGTATTTCACTTTGCTACATCACTAGAATAAAAGGGGGGTAAATGTAGTAATATAAAATGCAAAAATTGGTAAATTGAGCATGGCTAATGATAACCAACCCATATGTCCTTCTTTCTTGCTCTCATAACCCTCTTAGGCTTGTTTTCACTGACTCCTAATCATCTATAGCATTCTGTACTTAATCCCAACTAGGTTATGACCCTCTTTTCATGACCAATCCATGCCCCATGGTCCTATCTAGCTAGGATAATAATGACACACTAGGATAATAGTTCCAATGCCACTCCTGTCTACTTTTAGTGCTATTTTCCAAATTCATTTTTTCCCTCAATAGTCAATTCTTTCTATTTTCTCATTCTTATCCTTGTCAGACTAATACAAATAAATTCAATCCATGACTAATAGATCCCTATAAAATACCATTCATAGATAATTTGTAAGGGGTTGGAAAATATCACAAATCAAGCAAGAATACTAGTAAGACTACTCAAGCATATTTCCCTATTCTCTACATATATCCATCCAATACTATTTTTAGCTTATTCAAATCCTTACACTAGTCCGTAGTCATCTTAATCACACCTAGTTTAACATTTCCTTACATTTTTATATCACAATTGCACCAAGAACTTTCAAAGGGAGAACTACATATGGCTTGATCCCTCTTCGAAGTATTGGTATGTGGGTAGTGTACCCATACATGGGGTGTGAAGCACATCCAGTGTGTCTTACACACACTAACCCCCCTCTTACTCAAATTTGGTCAAAGCACAATGAAAGATAGGGTTTTAAGAAATAATATGCTCTATAAGTAAATCTACAAACTTTCAACTACTAAAACTTTAGAGACAACATCACACAGACATTCTAAACAAAACCAAGAAAACTCAGATCCATAGGACAACAACATAAAAAAAACTATAGCATCAATTCCACTCTTGTCCAACTTTAGTGCTCTTATCTAATAAGAAAACAAAAGTCAAAATCCTATTTTTGATAGTGTCTTAAGACCACACAATGAATCTCAGACCCTATCTTAGTCAGATCAGCACAGTTTAAGCTAAGTCTTAGTTTCTCTCTTATTACTATTTTTAGAAAATATCTAATTATAAATAAATTTCAAAAATTATTAGCTTATTTATTTCATATTTTTTATTTATTTATCAATCTAGACCCTTTAACTAAATTAGGAATAAAAAACTAATATTCCCAAAATCTTTAAATCATAGACCTATCAACAGGTCTAAACGTAATCAAGACTAAGAATTCCCATCTAATATGATGATAGAAATAAATATCATAAATGTATATATTCCAAACTGGTACTAGGTTTATAAAATTTCACATGTCAAGTTATATTGTATAGAGTTTTTCACTACTTTCAAAATCTTCTAGTATGTGGTAGAGAGGCAAGAAAGTCTTGCACATCAAAAGGAATCATCTTTTTATAATGGTTTAGGCCACCCAAACAAATCAATGGTTTTGAATCCTATGAATTTCCATTTCTAAAAGAGGGAAATAATAAACCAAAGGATAAAATTGATGAAATCCATGCCTTCTAGAAATATCATCAAAACATAAACAATTATAATCTAAGGAGTAAGTAACTCACCATGAATTCAATGCTTCTTAATAACAAATATACCACTCATGTCAATATGAAGGCCAAAAAAAATACACCTTTCCCAAGAGATATTAGTAGTTATATACTATATAATCACCCAACAAAGGAGGATATAACATTATCAAGGATATGAATAAGGTAAAGGTAAACAACAATCTACACGATTTATCCTAGATCATTAAATAAAGGGAGTTTCTACTTAAATCCCTAAGTGGAAGACCATAAAATGATAAATATAAGACTAAAAAAATGAATGTGACTATATATAAAGATAAAATATAAGTACCACCTAAGGCCTCTCTTGTCTTGTTGCCTGTATAATGTTTTTGACCCAATTTCAGGTAATAGTAGGTGTTTGATTTTTTAGAGGTGGATTTAATAAAGGTGATTTAGTTAAGGTATATTCTAGAGATATAGTAGGAATGCAAGGCAAGTTCATTAGGTCTATCTACCTAAGTGTGCTAAATAGAGTTCTTGCAGGGCCCATGTCTAGAATAAATGAAGTAAATTTATGAGGCACATTCACCTTTGTAGTTATAGTGATATTGAATGGGGATGTAGGTAAAGGTGAATTTGAGAAGGTGAATAGTTTTTAAATGGGCCTTAGTGGCCTTTCAGATGTAAGGGAGCCAATGGAAAGAGATGCACTAGTTATGGCTACTTGGGAATAAGCAATACTTGTAGAAGGATGAGAAATGAAGTGGGGGATGGCAAATACCAAGGAAATACTATATTAGCTCATGTTAGTGTCAACTAAAGGTTACAGGGTGGTATTTATAAAGGTTTATGATATTGAATTCAATGGGAAAAAATGGTGGGAGTAACAAATATAGAAGTAAAAGCATAAGCGTACTTGTAATTGGGAAGGAAGGAAATGGGAAGGTACTTACATTAGGATCCAATAATCTAAGGGTTTTTTGACGTGTATTAGTAGAAATAATGGTAACTTGAGAGGATAATATAGGGGTTATTACTCCTCTCATGGTAGTTTTGGAATATTTATTCTTATTTTAGAACTTTTTGATGTTCTTTTCAGCCAATGCCTGTAATTCTTCCATAGAGAGTTTAATGACTTTTTTTAACTCCTCAAGTTCAATGGAAGTAGGGTCAAGTTAATCCAAGCTTTGGGTAATGGATACCATATTAGATGCAAAGATTAATTTTGGACCTTGGGAGGGGCCAAGTTGGATACTAAATCCTCCTATTTTGAAGCTTGGAGGTAGGCTCTAACCACTTGAAGTGGCAAGAAGTGGAGGTCTATATGGTCTATTCCTAATAAGAGGAACATTGTTTTCTTATTCCTCTTCTTTTATTTCCTCATAATCAAAATAAAACATGATATTATGGTTTAGAAATGGTCAAGATCTAACAATATCCTCCTTTGTATTATCCCTATCTAGTCTCATCTCTAGCTAATTGGTCTTCCTTGCTCCATTCTTGAGTTCCACATCATCATTCATAACATCCCTATATATCCACTCATGGATTTATTATTGATGATTTTAATCCATTGATACATCATTATTAAATTTGAAAATATGCTTGGAAATGACATTATTAGGATCCTATAGTTTGAAGTCATTCTTAAGCAATAGGTAAGAATCCCTATGCCTAGCAGCCATAATGATATCATGCCACTTTATGATCCTAGTCCTCCCTAACTTGTAAGGAACCTTTGGGGGGTTATTTTATTTTTTCTTTAATAATCCATTAATTTCATGTAAAATATGATAGGTCATTTATTTTTTTACTATATTTAATGGCATGTAGCTTGGCACTCTAAGAGGGGCCACCATAATACCCTTGATTCTGATGATTTTAGTATCTAGGTACAACTAGTATATACCCATGTCCCTTAGAGTTTTCTTGAATTCTGAGGGAACCCTCTACATCTCACATTTAGTGATAAACTTATAGACCACTAGGTAAAATTCTTCTATAATCACTCTTATGTTGCATTTGAACCAATGAATGTGCATTATAGAGAAGAGATGAGGCATAACTTCTTAACACTAAAGAGACCATAAATTCTAGCCCAATTGAGACATTACAAATATTTCATCTAGAAAGTAACTCATCATGGAAAATGGGTCACCATTCTTACAAGGGTCCTAAATTGCATATACCAAATTATTGCTAATATTTTCCTTGAGTGGGGGAATCTACTAATCTTCAGGGATGATTTGCAGTAATATAATAGACCTTATAAATACATAGGAAATGTGTGGATTACCAATTAATTTTTTCAAGAGGGCTAGGCCAATTCTAACTCCCTATCTACATTTTGGGATGGGCAAGTTTCCTTGATCATGCATGAGAATAGATCCCATTAGGTCATTCACCCACAAATCCAAGACCTTCTTTTGGCAGTGCACTTCATACCACTTATTGATGATGACCTAATTATACCATATATGTGGGGAGGGAAGGTATTATTACTTCTCAAAGCTCAGTCCTACTATGAAATCAATTATGATCCCTTGGGATATTGACTTGAGTATCCCATCTTCACACTTTGACCTCCAAAAGATACCATAAACCATGTTAGTGCATGGCATGACCTTTGGCTTAGATGTGGCCTTACAAATATTGAATAAAATGATGGAAAGGATATCCAAATATAGTTGGATTATATGAGGCATAGTCTCATCCTCATCAATAGCCCTAGTTACTTATATATTGAAATATATGATATTATAGTGCATGTCATAAGATTTTATTGCCTCAACAATGAATATAATGTGTTTGAAGATGAAAAAAGTACCATATTAGACTAGGAAGTCATCATTTACAAAATAAATACTCTTAACTAGAGTAGAATGACCTACCTATGCCATGTTTTACAATATTCTAGGTAGAAATCAACACCTCATTATATCATTTTACAACTTCCAAGCTCTGATAATGGTGGTCGAGAGTGTAGTTTGCAAATGTCTTGAGCTTTGTCAAAATGGGAGATCGCAGACAACAGATAGAGCAAACACGTATATATTTTTAAATGTAAATAGCAATAGATTTAATTATGTAACATTTTAAAATATTTCTCTAATTAATGCAATGTTGATGGCAATCTTGTCAACTTTGCTAATACTTGAAATAATCCTTGAACTATTGCTTTTAGCAATTATTTACACCAGAATTTAATTTATCTTTAGTTTGAATTTGATTTACCATCAATTTTAGCTTTAAATCTAAACATTTCCACCTTGTGACATATGGATACCACCATAGATCCATCCTAAGTACTCATGGGGCCTAAATACAACTAATTTACTTAGTTATCTCAAAATTTGGACAAGTGACATCTTTTGATTGCCTTGTAGATTCTCAGAATGAAGCTTTGTGTGATGACTCACTTTTATCCTTCCATGCAACATATTTTAATTTGTAATGAGATCTCTGATGGTGCCTTTTAGTTTTGGTTGGTCATGGGAGTGCCATGCATTGATCTCATGGGAAATCATAGATTTTCCTTTTTAGGTGTCACTCTTAAGGTCAATTATAGATTTTCTTGCCAAACATCTCCCTAAGAAGTCTTTTGGACAACTATCAAAAATTTGGCATTAATTATATGGCTTGGGTAGGGATGCATGCCACTTTCAGAGGTAGTTTTATAGGTCTTAGATGTAAAGAATGAGGGAATGATAGGTGGTATCATTGCATAGGACCAAATGGGACATGCATCACTTCAGTGGGATATTTTTTGTTCTTTTGACAAGAGTTATTCTCAGAAGGCACCTTGGATAGTTGTATGTTATCAAACCTTGATCAGATGGATCAGGTGGAACCTAGATGTCTACTTTGTGAGATCTCATGAACTTTGGATGGATGTCATGAAACACAAACATATGGTAACCTCATATGAACCCAAGGGGGATATATGTCACTTTAAAAGGTTGCTTAGGTTTGGATAATTGCCATTAAGACATGAAGTGGCATCTTGCAAGCTTATGCACTATGGTATGACACGTGGGGAATGAGTGGTGGCTAGAATTGAATGGGTCTGCTTGTGGGGGCTAATATTATGACATGTATCCCTTGGATTTGAATTATAATATATAGCTTCCTTATGAACCCTATATATGATTCCACACAACACATAAACTTGGTAGATTTTCTCCAAGTGTCTTGCATGGGATGCAATGAATCCTTAAGACATTATGAGGCTTGATGACGTGAACACCTATTTATTTTAGGCTAGAGTCTAAAGTTTGACATCACATGAGGCATAATAAACCATAAATTTAAATTTGACATCCTATGAAGTCAAGAAAGAAACTAAATTATCTTCTTGAAAATGTCATATGCCAACTTAAGTGAATTTAAACAAGTTTAAAGCAAAAATCTACAAGTAAATGCCTTAAACAAAATATAATGTTAGTTCAATAAAACCCAATGAAGTTCACTATGTTTATGTTGATTAGAGATCTAGGTCACACTTATTTAGTAAAATATTATCTACATATCATTGAACCATTAATGATCAATAATTCATTGATGAAAATAAAGTTGAGGAAAACTTTCAATAATTGGAATATTTTTTAAGAATCAATCCTTTTTTCAAGATAAATGACTAACCAAAATTACAAACGTATTAAATAAATTCTCAAAGTAGTCAAATAGTTTAATATGATTCAAATCTTGGGAATTTTTGGAAATGAATAAAAGAGGGTCCCCATTCTAAGAATAGAGGAATGTTGACCATCAACAAACTTCACCTTATAATCTTGTAACTTTGTAAATTTACTACCTCTACCCATGAATTTTCATGTGGTACAATCTATTGGTATTTTAATCCTATAAATCTTTTATAAATTCACCTTGCAAACTTATACGTGGTCTTCGAGTGTTTTTATAACTCATTTTGAGAACATGTTTGTAGACTTTAAAATTATTGTCCCTAATAATACTTTAACTTGTCATCTCATGATCAATATATTTTAAGCCTTTGAGTTTGGGTGTACACCTAACATTATTATCTACTCCCTTTGATGTTTGAAAATAGAATCTAAGGATCTATTCATGCCTTGGCAATTTTTAAACCCTGTAACTATCATCCAATCTTTAATATTTCTTTGTTTACCTTGGCTAAAAATTACAGGACTGAAAGTGAGGTTTTTGAGCTAAATCATCCATATCTTAGAATTATATCATTAAGGAGCAAGGATTTGAAAACCTAAAACTATGTTTTTAGCATATGAAACTAGTTTAGATGCCATGAAAGACATTAAATCCCTAATTGAAGACTTGTTTCTCCTAGAAGACACTTTACACTCTTAAACCCTAGATAAAACCTAAGATACTTTGACATTCAATTCTAGAAATGTGGGTTAGTGTTTAGGAAGCTCTTAAAAATCATCTTGAAAACTTGTTAGGACATTGTTGGTAGGCTTATGTTTAAGCTTAGAGATTACTACATATTATGTTATATGCATATAAACCTTGTATCTTTTTCACCTCTTAGAATCCTTAAGGTGTTGTAAGGTCTGATGAGGTGGACACCTATTCCTTTTAGGTTGGAATATAAAGTTTGACATCTCATGAGGAATCATAAACTACAAATTTAAATTTGATGTCTTTCCAAGTCAAGTGAGAAACTAATTTATCTTATTAAAAACACCATAACCCATCTTAAGTGAATTTAAACAAGTTTAAAGTGAAACTCTATAAGTAAATGCCTTAAAAAATATAATTTTAGTTCAATAAAACCCATCAAAACTCATTATGTTTATGCCAATTATAGATCCAAGTTGTACTTCCTCAAAAAAAGCCTATCTACATATCATTAAACCATTAATGGTCAATAATTCATTATCGAATAAAAACTTTAAGAAAATTTGAAATAATTTGACTATTTTTAAGAATCAATCCTTACTGTAAGATGAATGATTAAAATTAAATTGTAGAAGTATTAAATTAATTATCCATGTAATCAAATAGTTTAATATGCTTAGAATCTTGGACAATTTTGTAAATGAGTAAATAAGGGTACCCATTCTAATAATAGGTAAATGTTGATCATCAACAAATGGCAACCTCTATGGGGAAACATTGCAAAATGTTAGAATCTAGATATTATGTTCAAATATGTATAAAAAATTAGTTATCTCATTATGATCTTTAGTTAGTATCATCAATTTTTTAAAACTAATGAAATCCCACATGATGGAAATAGAGTTTAAACCTTGTGGACAATCATACTATGTGTGTGATTTGAGGTTCCTTAACCATTTCCATTGGGTTCAGAAATGATAACTTTCAAGTTTCAAGATATCAAACATGAAATGACTTAAACATTATTTAGATTTTATATAATTATACTTTGCTTGGTTAAGGATGGCTTGGGCATTACTTTTTTGATAGCTAGGTGTCTATAGCCTTGATAGAGATACCTTTGGATCCACTTTGGGCTTTGCTCTACTACTAGTCAAGCATCCATCGCCCCAGTAGAGATGCCTAAATCACCATTCATGGAATTTGAATGTAGTTTATGGTTTCACTTCGATGTGTATCATTTTTTTTTTATACTTACATTCATAAATGTGAATGGTTGGGAATCAACATTAACCAAGTGTAAGGTTTCGTCAAGATATAGTCTAGATGTAATTCACTTTTAGATAACAAGTTTTGCCTTGGCAAATTACATGGTGGATTTAAGTGACAGTATGATGGTCCACATAGATTTAAAATCTTTTTAAAGTATATGTTTAGTCATTTAAACCATATTAAAGTCTTAAAATGACTTAATATTTTCATGAGAAAACCAACTTCTAATTAACCCCACCCAACTTTTCTAAATTAAAACATTGTTAGAGGTTTCCAAAATTTGGATGACTAATGTTTAGAACCATCAATCCCTTCTTCCCAATTTGAGGACAAGATTAACATAAATTGAGCTAATGAATTCTTGTCAAAAGGACTTATTACTAAGTTACAACACACAACATAAAATGACTAGCAAATGGAAATCAACAAAGAAAATAACAAGAAAGCTAACTAGGAAATCAAGAAACAACACAAGAAAAAATCAAGAAAGAAAATTACTCTACTCCTACCTACTCTAATTATAAAAAGTATTATTATCCTTATAGAGTTTTTGATAGACTAGCAGAGAAATAATGCTTCATGTACTACCCATTAACTATCAAGTTTAAGTCATTCCCTCATAGGTTTTTAAGCCTAAATGCATTTTCACCTAGTATTTTTGCCACTTGATATGGTCCAATCTAGAGAGGAGTGAAGTTGTCATGTTTTCCTTTCTTCTTGTGGGCCTTGTCTTATAATAAGACCAAGTTTGATATGTAGAATGATTTAAATTTAGCTCATTTATTGAACCATCTCTTTACAACATCTTGATGCTTGTTGAAATTATTTAATGCTTCATCTATGACATCTTTCATTTGGATGATGTTCAGTATTCAATATTGCACTCTTTTATCATCTTCCATATACTCGACCATAAACTCATAGGTGGGAAGATTTAGTGTGATAGGAAAAATATGTTTCTATCCATATACTAGTATGAAAAAGGATGCCTTAAGCACCTATTTTTATCTCATTTTTTTTCCCCATAAATTATACTCTAGTAGGGATTTCCATTCTATGGGTTTCTTCTCTTCTGATTTCTTGATGGCATTCATAATGTTTTTATTGGTAGATTCTACAACTCCATTACCCTGAGGGTAGTAGTTTGAATTAGACTTGATGACTATTTGATTGGCATATGCCCACTTGGTAAATTTATTTGATGTAAAGGCTAGGACATCATTGCATACCAAAGATAGGGGTGTCCCAAACCAAGTGATGATATTTTATTTTATAAATTTGATGATGTTAAGTTTTCTACTATTATTGGTATACACTACCTCAATCCACCTATTATAATAATCCATGGTAGTGAGTACAAATTTATGCCCTCTTAAGGAGTTAAGATTGATAACTCCTACAAAGTTGAGGTCCCATTATGTAAATGGCCTCATTTCAATTACTAGTTGTAAAGGCATACTTGACTTTGTTTCTCATTGATTAAATACTTGACATTAATGAGACATTCACACATGAGTGTTGGCATATTTGAATATGGTTGGCCAATATTAGCTTGATATCAATATATTTTGTGCTATGGTATGCCCTGAAGGGTGACCACTTCCCAATTTGTCATGGAAATTGTTCATGATTTCTACGGCTTCAAATCTAGAAACACATCTTATATAGAACCCCTCATAGTTTTTAATATATAGGACCCCTCCTTTTATCATAAAATGAGATGATATCAGCCTAAGGGCCCTTTTATCCTCTATTTTGAGGTGTGGGAGACACACCCCTTGTATTAAACAGTGGACAATATCCCTATACTAATCACCACTAGACACTTGACTTGTTTCAACTTAAAAAATGTCATTACATGGATCAATGTTTACAATAAGCTAGATGAGACCTTGGTCCCTAAATAACTTAGTATATTTTATTTCTATATAATATTCTTGGATTTTGGTCATCCATTTCCCTCTTCATTCTCTAAGTTCATTTTTCCTAGCATCAACTTGAGAGCTAGATCAAACACTATGACATACTTCTTATTCCTCAAGATGTAGTCTCTAAATTGTTTTATTTCCTTTAATAGAATTTAGGCTTGCTTATCATTAATAAGATATTTAATCTCTACATTCTTCAAATTAATTATCATGAATGATATAGGGTGTTATTTGTCATCCTCTTTCTATCTAAATACAACATCAATAGTGTGATCATAAGCAAAAGAGTATAGATAAAAGTGTTTGCTAAAATTAAGACATATAAAAATAGGAGCTTGAAAAATAACATCCTTAATGACTTAAAATGTCTTATTTACTTTATCATTCCATTCTATATTTGTATCTTTCTTCAGCATCACGTTGAGCGGTCTTACAATCTCTACAAAACTAGAGATAGATTTTACTAGAAAATTGAATATTCCAAAGAAAGATTTCAACTATTTTTTTCTATTAAGGATTTATTCCTTTGAAATTACATTTATATTATTAGTGTCAATAATTATACCTTCTTAGGTGATTACATGTCCTAAAATTTTGCCTTCAGTTACATAGAAGATACTTTTCTTTAGGTTTAAATAAATTCCATACCTTTTGCACTTCTCAAACATTTTTATAAATGCATCATGTGATCACTTATATTTTTAGGAAAAAATGTTAGACAATCCATGTAAAAATGTTATACTTATATTTTTATAAACAATTAATCCTTAGAATGCATGCTCCATTTCTCATTATAAATTTGTTCCTACGTTGATCAATCTAAATGGAATTCATTTGTATGCAAACATTCCCACTTGGTGGTGAAGACATTTTTCATTTTATCACTCTTATTCACTAGGAATTGGTTGTATCTTGAAAATCCATCAAGGAATGGCATCATTCTAGTCCCATCCACCAACTAAATTACCTCATCCAATAATGGAAAGGGATAAATGACCTTCTCTGAGGATTGGTTCAAGTTTCTAAAATTGACACAAAGTTTGATTTCTCCATTATTATTTTAGACTAGCACAATATTTACAACCCATGTCGAGTGCCATATGAGGAAGATTATCTTTACATCTAGAAATTTCTTAACTTCCTTATAAATCAATGGTTCCATCACTAGATACACTATCCTCTATCTTTGCCTAAAGGGTTTGTAAGCTTCTTTCAAGGGGGTAGTGTTAGTAATCACACTAGTATCAAATATATTAAGATCATCATTTGACTAGGAAATGATGTATTTAAACTTTGTTAAAAGGGAATAAACTTATTTCTACTCTTCATGATTTAAAAATAAACCAATTTTAACACTTTTCTCATTCCTAGGATCTCCCAAGTTGAATTTCTTATAGTCCTTTGTTCTCACCTTTAGTTCTGTAGCTTTAATTATTTGTTTATCCAAGTCAAACATCCTTTCCAAGGAGATCATGCCCTTGTGGATTTAGTTATCATTAAGTCAAATTACTCCTCTTCATTGTATCTTGGATTTTTATAGAGCTTTCATCCTACTAATTGATAACATGGGATTCAACTATGATAGAATTACACATGAAGTCAATTATCTACTTATCATAATTAAAAATTTGAAAGTGATTGATATTTTATAGCAAAGAGGGGAATGAAATTATCTCCATAATAAACTTATTTAAGTTTAAAGGCTTTAGAAGAACTAGGATTGCTACTATTAAAGATAAAACATCTGCTAATTGCTTCTACTCCCTAGGTAATGAAATAATATTGAATGAGTTGAAATACTCTATTATATCTCAAGTTCTAAACTTATACTTTCTTAAACAATAAATATTACATTGATACCTATTACTAACCTAATTAACAACTAATTTTAAGTCACCATAGACTAACAATTATTCTACCTTATATTTTATTACAAATTGAATTCCTAAAATAAGAGCTTCACATTCTACTAAAATATTAGTACAATAAAATTATAATCTATAAGAAACTAGATACTATTTTCCTTTGAGATTTATTAGAAAAATTCAAATGATAGAACCTTGCTTAGCTCGTGCATCATCAAAGTGCAATGTCTAAGTACCTTTGCTTTCTTCTTTCACATTGTCATATGTAATAACATTAGTGGTTTACAAAGTGTAAAAACCTAAATCATAGGATTGGTAATTTAACTTTTCATTCTTGGTGTTATATTTAGTGATCATGGATTTAATTTTGGGTTCCCAAACGATCTTGATTTGATTGGGAATCCCATGCCAAAGTAGCCACATGTGGGAGTAATCAATGGACATATATCCATTTAGGAATTTAATATAGTCATGAATCAATAATAATTTTTATGCCTCAAGCATGTCAATTACTTGAATGTTAATGAAATGATGGATTCAATTTTCATGAGTGAGTTGCATATGAATATTTAAAAATTCACATACCACTTTCACTCTTGATTTGTCTAATTACACCACTACCTTCTCTGATTTGACTGGGTTTAATCCTAATTTTCACAAATTCCTAAAGGCATAAAGTTAGCTACAACACTATAATCTAGCAAGAAATTATGAAGATTCTTACCAAAAATACTTAAAATCAATATAAATAGTGTAAATTCATGCTTATTCTTATACAATACAACATTTCCATGATCTAATTCAGATTTGATGGAGCTAGGCTTTTCATTAAATTATTTCAATAGAAAATCATGTTGTTTAGTGATTTGAGTGAGTTCATTAGATGTTATGTTTGCCTTGATATTTTTCATATCTTCCACTATATTATATCCACCCTTTGATATTATGAAGGGATCTTATATTGTTGGCTAACTATCCTTACCCTTAGGGGGTGGAGGATTATTATTTGTACTTCCATTAGAAGGTGTATCTATTTTATCAGGTGGGGTGGAAGTCATCATATGTGGGTTTTGAAATTTATTTCCAAAGGCATAGTTGCTCCTTTGGTATTCTTAGAAAGCATGCACCTCCTCAAAATTATCTTTAGTCTCATTTTCATCTTGATTGGGAAAATCATAAGTATCAATCATGAGTACTATTTTTGGGGCTCTAAAAGCATCACTAGTATTGTTAAATACATTATCATTACTTTGATTAGTGGGATTCAACTTGAACCCCTATATTTGAATCTGAATGGCTTCAAATGCATGACATAATTTAACATAGTCTAGTTTTCCATGTTTGGATGTATTTTTCACTTGGCATCAATTAGGCAAGCTAACTCAAAAATGTTGATATCAGGAAAATTACTTAAAGTGGGATCAATATTATTGTTAGACTTATTAAATGATCTATTATATCTCTAGAAGTTGTATATTTTATTATAATTATCACCAGTATTTCCCATCCAATTTTTGAGATCCAAGAAATCATTAGTGAGTTTCTAAACAGTTCTCTGTACTAAATCTAATTCTCCCTTTGGAGTCTTTGAGTTTTTATTTTGGCTCATAGTTTGAATGTTAGTGTTGTTTATGGGTACGAGTGCTTGATTGATATTTCTTTAGTTATGTGCTCCAATATTTTCTTTGTTGAATAATCCTAAATACTAGTTGGGTACAACATGGCTCAATAGTAATTAGTTGCTTACTAGTAGTTAGTTTAATACGAGAAAGTTATGATTCATGTTGGGTATGAGATTTATAGTAGGAATCATTAGATTGTTATTTGTTATAACAAAGGTAAGATGCCCCTGTAGATGCATTTGCTCATCAATATAGATAAATTCAACATATGCTAAAGGCAACATGCCAATATTTAATGATCTTCTCAAGAAGACAACTATCATTGGGTCTAAGGCATTCTTGTATATTTCTAAAGACAAATCATCTACTCACTTACATGGTGGATACGTTAGTCTATACATATTTTGGAACCTTGTATTGAATGTTCTAATTGGTTCCTTTATGTCCCCTTTGAGGGTGGTGAACTATTGATACAAAACTTGTGAGATTACTAACTTACTAAATTGGGTGATAAAAGTATCATTAAACTAACCCCATCCTATGATGGAGTCTTCCATCCAATTGAGGAACCAATCATAAGCCATGTCTTATAATGTGAAGGAAAAGAGATGACAAGCCACATCCTCTTAAATTACATTAAGAAGACTCAAATATTCCTTAAATAAATTTATATTATATTTAGTGGTTATTCTATCAGTGGGGGTGAAAAGAGGAAAATACTTTTCTAGGTTCTTTGGCAAATCATGCACAACTCTAGGGACATTGATGCATGAGCTAGCTAACCAAGCTGTGATTGGAAAGAGGGGTGGAAAATTTTGGTTATATGGGGAATTTGTCTTGGTCATGGACTTCCTATGTCTACCTTTGTCTAATCTAGATTTCCTATGTGTTTTTATGCATGTTAAAGGGACCCTGGGTTCAGATCGAGATTTGGTTCTTATCCTAGGCAACTCTAGGATGTAGAATTAGTATTAATAACTAGAGAGTGAAATAAATTCAAAAGGTAGCTTTACAAGTTCAAACATTACAAAGATCAAACAACTTTTTCCATAAAAGCCTTAAATTAAGTAGCTTTACCTTGATTTTTGAGGATCGAAGCTTTGAAACCTAAGAGTTTTCAATACTTGCAAAAATACTATTAATTTTACACATTAATCTACAAAGATTAGTGTTAGACCAACATTTCAAAGCATTTATATGCCTAATTTAACAACCTAAGATGATTTGAGAATTTCAAAAGATCTTTTAGCACACAACTATGTAAAGGTTCACTTAATTTCAAAAGAATTAGATAAATTATGATCTTAAATGCCTAGATTTAGTATAAGCAAGGTCGTAGTGATTGACCTTTGCACAAATTCTTACACATATCTAGATTATTTACCAAATCTATACCAAACTTCACAAAGATAACCAAAACAATCTTAAATATGCCTAAAGAATAGGGTATTTCACTGATCTTTGCACAAATTTAGATAAATATCTTGACTATTTACCAACTTTTAACAAATGAACACTAATTTGATGAAATCCTTCAAAAAATACAAAGTATGTAGATCTTTAGTGTTGTTTAACAATATTTGTATAATTTTAAATAATTATGCATATATTTAAGTACACTATAATTTCACTAAGATGCATGAAATTAATTACATAGGATCCCTCCTTCTAGCACCAACATTTCCCTTCTTATTGATGCACTTAATGTGCTCCTTGTGTCACTAGTTAATAGGAAGAATTTAATAAACTCACTTTTAAGTCCTAGAATACTAAGGGATTGAGTTGTCTACATAAATACTAATGGGAATAGCACAATAGAAAATATATGGTCACCACTTTTAAGTCTACAAGTAGACCCTGATATAGGGACAATAAATATTACATAGTAAATTTCCTACTAATCTTTGTTAAATTGCTTTAAAATTTGTCAATTATTACCCAGACACAAAAAAACATGAGTATTTATATAATGAGTTAAAATAAAATGATCCATGGGGTAGATCCAAAGGTAAGGAGGGTAAGGCAAAAAAAATTGTTTGCTTCAGATGGCTAAAGGCATCAATTCTTCCATCTTCTATGATAAAACATATAAAATTAGAATGCACTAACCTTAGCTTAATACTCAAATACAAATGAATGTAGTTGAAGCTTCAAAAGGAAACAAATGCATATATATAAAGGCATATGTTTCACAAAAGTTAATCATTCACATTAAACTGCATAAGCACATTCAACTACAAATAAGATGAAAATAGAGCTCTTATTATATCAGATTTGTTAGTCTAGTTTTAAATTAAAGCTAATAGATGAATACAATGATTTTATTACCATATTAGTTAGAATAAAACAAACCATTAGTTATCTAAATAATGAGAATCAAAAAATACATAATACATAATAAAGTATATATACGATCTCTCAAATTCTTATCTCTTTTGTATTAGTTCTATAACAACTATTTCTCCTTTATAATTAGGGGGAATACCCATATATATATATATATATATATATATATATATATATATATATATATATATATATATATATATATATATATATATATATATATATATATATATATAGGCCTCAATACCACCTATATAAGTTCAAGTGGGCCTATTAAAATATTCCCAAATATCCAAGTGGCTGAAATGCCACATATTATAGTGAAATATTCTAAATTTGAATTTATAAAATGAAACCAAATATTCTCAAGGTCCTAAAGGAGGTTGCCAAGATGACTATTGTTATTGCCTCTAAATATATGCCTCTTCCTTTGGCCAAACTTCCATGCATGCTAAATAATATTGGTTAATTTGGTTGAAGTCTAGGATCATATGCCATAATAAGTTAGGTGTTTCTTTAATGAGACTTCAATGTTATGTAAGTATAGGCCTCAGTGCTTCCTTAATGGATTTATTTCTCTCTAGCCTCTAGTTGGAAAAATCCATAATGTTCATTACCTCAATGGTAGTCTTGGTGTTGGTTATATCCTAAGGGAACTTAGTAAAAAATATATTCATTTGACCCCTAAATTCTTGGTCATCCATGAAGGTGCCATTAGGTTTGGTTACCCTCATGACCATAAAATCTTTTAATAAGAGGGGAATCTTGAATTATATATTTTCAAAAGATGCAGTTGCATCCTTGACCTGATCCAAACATGTTTTTAATATCCTTCTTCTTTTCATCAAGATGTTTTGTGATAGGATGATGTATTTAAGGGTAAATATCTTGAGGTCTAGGATCTTTTTGCTCCTTGAAACTCTATCCAGGTTTGCCAACATGGCATTATAGAGTGTAAGTTTTTGTTTGAATTTAATGACCACATTATACTACAAAAACCCATCTTCTTATCTTCTCTTCATGACCTTACATAGGTTGAAGATATTGATGACTGTATTAATCATGTAGACTATGACATTTTCTAGAATTTTAGGCAATGCCTATTCCCTTAGTCTCTTAATATTCTACTGCATGCCTTTCATCAAGACCACTATGAATTCTACATTGGCTTAAACTATGGACATAGGGTCCTTTGCATATTCATCCACCTCACTAGGGCCAACCTTCCTCTTCCTTATTAAAGTGAAGTGGGACTCTTCAATTTCTTGATCCATAATTGAGAAATACTATGGATGCTCAACCTACCTCCTTACCACTCTCTTAATTTTACCTATAGTAGTGTCAAATTTCATCCTAATTTATGGTGTAGAGAGGACCACCTGAGACCTCTCTTGTCTTGATGCCTATATAATGTCTTTGACCCAATTTGGGGTAGCAGTAAGTGTTGGAATTTTTATAGGTGGTTGAAATGTAGGTTCTTGAGTCAAGGTAAAAGCTAAAGCTATAGTAGGAATGTGAGTCAAGTTCATTGGGTCTAGCTGCCCAATTATGCTAAATAGAGTTCTCATAGGGCCCATGTTTATAAATAATGGAGGGAATTTGGGAGGAACATTCACCTTTATATCCATAGTGATATTGAATTGGGATGTAGGTAAAGGTGGATTTGGGAAGGTGAATAGTTTTGAAATGGGCCTTAGTGGCCTTGTATATGTAGTGGAGCCAATGGGAAGTAATGCATTAGTTGTGGATACCTAGGAATAAGCAATACTTTTAGAAGCATGAGAAATGAAGTGGGGAATGGTAAATCCTAAATAAATACTAGCTTGGCTCATTTTTTGTGTCAACTAAAGGTTGAGTAGTGGTAGTTATAGAGGTTAATGATATTTAAGTCAATGGGGAGGCAATGGTGGGAGGATAAAACACAAAAGTAGAAGTATGTGTAATTTTAATTGGGAAAGAAGGTAGTGAGAAAGTACTTATATTGGGAGCTAATAATACAAGAGTGGCCTTAAGTGTTCTAGTGGAAGAAATAGTCACTTCAGAGGTTGATGGATGGGTTATTACTCTTATCATGGTAGTTTTGAGCTCCTTCTTCCTCTTTTAGACATTTTTTATTTTCCTCCTGGCCAATGCTTGTAGTTCTTTCTTAGAGAGTTCAATACCTTGGTTGAAACTCCTCAAGGTAAATGGAAGAAGGGTCAAGTTTATCTAGGCTTTGGATAATGGCTTCCATAATAGATGTAGAGATTAATGTGGGACCTTGGGGTGGGTTAGGTTGGCTACTAGATCCTCCTTGTTTAAATCTTGGAAGTAGGAAATACCCACTTGAAGTGGTAATAAGTGGAGATCTACATGGCCTGTTCCTAATAAGATGAACTTTGTTTTCTTCTTCCTCTTCTTTTCCTTCCTCATAATCAGCATCAAATATACTCCCATGGGTTGGTGGTAGCTGAGATCTAATAATATCCTCCTTTTTCTTCTCCCTATCTAGTCTCATCTTTATCTCAATGTTCTTCCTTGTTACAATCTTGAGTACCACCTCATCATTCATATCATCCTTATATATCCACTCATGGAATTCTTCTTGATGATTATAATCCATTTCTACATCCTTCTTGAATTTAAAAATATGTTTGACAATGACATTATTGGGATCCCATAGTCTGAGGTCATCCTTTGGTAATAGTTAAGAATCCCTATGCCTAACAACCATAATGATATCATGCCACTTTATGATCGTGGTCATCCACAACATGTAAAGAACCTTATGGGGGATGTTTTCTTCTTATTATTGAGGACTCCATAAATTCCATGTAGAAATTGATAGGATATTTATTCTTCTATCAGATTCATTGGCACATAGCTCGATAATATAAGAGGGGCCACCATCATACCCTTGATTATGATGACTATGTAGTCTTAGTACAACCAATAGCTACCCATATCCCTTAGAGTTTGCTTGAATTCTAAGGGAACCCTCTAAATATCACATTTTATGATCAACTTATAGACCATTAGGTAATATTATTTTTTAATCACTCTTTTGTTGCATTTGAACTAATGAATGTGCATTGTAGAGAAGAGCTAAGGCATAATTTATTGATGCTCAGGAGAGCATGAATTCTAACCCAGTTGAGTCATTACATATATTGTATCCAATAAGTAAATCATCATGAAAAATAGGGAACCATTCTTTTAGGTGTCCTAAATTGTATATACCAAATTTTTACTAATAATTTCCCCAAGTGGGGGAATTAATTAGTCTTAAAATATAATTTACATCAGTAGAATAGCCCTTATTTATACATAGGCAATGTGTGGATTACCAAATACTTTTTTTAATAGGGATAGGTTAATTTTAACTCCACATCTTAATTATTGGATGGACAAGTTTCTTTGACCATCCATGAAAATATCTCTCATTGGGTCAATCACCCATGAAGCCAAGATCTTCTCTAGGGAGTGCACTTTGTACCAGTTGTCGATGATGAGCTGGTTGTACTCTATTTGTGGGGAGGGAATGTCATAATACTTCTAAAAGTTGGGAACTACTATGAAAGTGATCAAGAGCCTTTGGGATATTGACTTGAGTAGCCCATATTAACACTTTGACCTCCCAAAGATACTATAAAATAGGTTAGTGCATGATATGACCTATGTCTTAGCTATAGCCTTGTGGAGATCAAATGCATTGATGGTGAGGATATCAATTTTTTTTGGATTATATGAGGCATTGTCTCATCCTCATCCATAAACCAAGATGATTCTACATTGAAATATGTGATACTATAGTGCATGTCACCAGATGGTATAGCCTCAAGAATGGATTTGGTGTATTTAAAGATGATAAAAGTACCATATTGGAACATGAAGTATTCATTTCTAAAATAATTAATCTTTCTTGGAGTAGAGGAACTTACCTATGCCATATTTTATAATCCTCTACATAGAAATCAATGCCTCCTTATATCCTTATGTAACTTTTGAGCTCCAATAATGGCAGATGGGAGTCTAGTTTGCAAATGTTTTGAGTTTTGTCAAAATGGGAGAACATAGACAACAGAGAGAGAAATTCATATAGATTTTGAAATACAAATAAAAATAGCTTTGATTATGTAACCTCTTGAAATAACAATTTGATTAATGCAATGTTGATGGTGATCATGATTCATGCCATATTAATGGGAAACTTGGCAACTTTGAATATATTTGAAACAATGCTTGAACTATTATTTTTAGAAAATAATTACACAAAAATTGAATTTAGATTTAATTTGAATTTAATTTGCCATAAATTTTAGATTTAAAGATAAATATTAACACCTTTTGCCATTTGTCTTCCACCTTAGATCTAGCTAAGTACTCATGGGCGTAAATATAACTAAGCTACTTAGTCAGCTTGAAATTCGAACATATGGCAATTTTTTATTTCCTCATGGATTAATAGAATATAGCTTTGTGTGATGACTCATATGCATCCTTCCACATGGCATATTTTAATTTTGAGTGAGATCTTGGGTAGTGCCTTTTATTTTTGATTGGTCATGGGAGTATCATGCATTGCTCTCATGGGTAATCATAACCTTTCTTCACCAGGTGTCACTCTCATGAAAAATCAAAGATTTTATTACTAGGTGTCTCCTTTAAAAGGATTTTTTACAACTATCAACAACTTGGTGTTAATCAAATGTCTTAGGTAGGTACACAGATCTCTCTAGAACATAATCTCATAAGTCTCAGATGGAAATAGTGCAAGAATGATAGGTGGCATCATTGTTCTAGCACAAAGTGGACATACATTATTTAGATGGGATATTATTTATTCTTCTACCAAGTGTCATTCTTGGAAGGCACCTTGGACAACTGTATATTGCTAAGCCTTGATTTGATGGCTCAAGTGAAACCCAAATGTATGCCTTACAATATCTTGTGATATTTAAATGAATGTAATGTAGCACAGACATGTGGTGACCTTATACGAACCCAAGGGGTATATGCATCACTTCAGAAGGTCATTCAGGTATGGGTGATTTCCATTGAGACATGTGGTGGAATCTCACAAGCTTCTACACTATGGTGGGATTCATTTAGAATGCTTAATGGCTTAGATTAAATGGGCTCACTTCTAGGGGATAATATTATGACACATAGCCCCTAGATTTGAATTCTAATGGCTAGATTCCTCATGAGTCCTCTAGATGATGTCACATAGATTATGGATAGGATAGATTTGCTCCAAGTATATTTCATGAGATGCGATGAATAATTAAGGCATTACAAGGCCTAGTGAGGTGGACACCTATTCCTTTTATGCCTAAGTCTGAAGTTTGGCATCCCATAAGGCATCATAAACTACAACTTTAAATTTGACATCTTACAAAGTCAAGTGAGAAACTAAGTTAGTTTATTGAAAATATCATATCCCATCTTAAGGTAATTTAAACAAGTTTAAATAATAACTCTGAAAGTAAGTTCCTTAAATAAAATATAATGTTAGTTCAATAAAACACAATGAAGCTCATTATTTTTATGTCGATTAGAGATCCAAGTGCACTTCCTTAGTAAAACCCTGTATGTATATCATTGAACCATTCATGGTTAATAATTTATTATCAAATAAAAACTTGATGAAAACTTGCAATAATTTGAATATTTTTAAGAATCAATCATTATTGAAAGATGAATGATTAACCAAAAATTATAGAAGTATTGAATTAATTCTTCATGTATTTAAATAGTTTAATATGCTTGACATCTTAGGATTTTTTGGAAATGAAGAAAGGAGGGTCCCCATTATGAGAATAGGGGAATGCTAATCATCAACAAACTTCACCTTATAAGCCTATAACTTTGTAAATTTACTAGCTCCATTGCAACTTTTCATGTTGTATAATATCTTTGTATCCTAATCCTATAACCCTTTCATCAATTCACCTTGTAAAATTATAAGTGGTCTTGTAGGGTTTTTGGAACTCATTTTGAGAACATGTTTGTAGACTTTAGAATTCTTGTCCCTAATAATACTTAAACTTGTCATCTCATGATCAATGTATTTTAAACCTTGGAGCTTGGGTGTAGACATTGTTTTTTACTCCCTTTGATGTTTGAAAATGGGATCTAAGGATCTATTCATGCCTTGGTTATCTTAAAACCTTGTAATTATCATGCAAGCTTTAATGCTTATTTGTTTACATAGTAATATGGTTATGGAGCCTTGACTAAAAGTTACAAGATTGAAAGTGAGGTCTTTGGGATAAATCATCCATATCTTAGAATTATATCATTGAGGAACAAGGCTTTGAAAACCTAAACCTATGTTTTTATCCTATAAAACTAGTTTTGATGCCATGGAAGACATTAAATCCCTACTTGAAAACTTTTTTTTCCTAGAAGACACTTGAAACTCTTAAACCTTTGATAAACCCTAAGATACTTGGACACTTAAATTAGTAGACACATGGATTAGTATTTAGGAATCTCTTGTAACTCATCTTGAAAACATGTTAAGAAATTATTGGTAGGATTATGTGTAATCTTAAATCATACTAAATATTATGTTCCATCCATGAAAAACTTGTATCTTCTCCACCTCTTAGAGTCCTACAAAGTAGACCTTCAGAGCTTGAAATTCTTTGAAAATTACTTGATGAATCTTGAGCTATGAATATCAAACTAAAATAATCATGATTATAGGGTTTTGGATCTTAGGAGGCCTTTTGAAATCATCTCAAGTCTGATTTAAATCTTGATCTTTGCTAAAGCACATCTAAGGAAACTAAAATCCTACAACATACTCTTAGATGTGCTTAAAATTTGTCTCTTCCACTTATGGGATAATCAAGACACCTTGAATGTCCTATTACATACTTACATATATATTTGATTCATTCTAAAACTCATGAAACTCTACCAAAAATCTAGTCTGTAAACCTTCACATTTATCTTGGAAAACATGTTGCAGGTTTTGGTTTATATGATGAGGTCTGAAAACTTTAACTTCCTCAGTTTGTAGACCTATCAAAACCATAAGTTTTTGTCTCAAAAAAAACTTAATGTTTTATAACCATAGGTATATATTGGAATAATGTGTCTTGAGACCCTATGATTCTTACTTTCATACCTATAGGTTCTATTAGACCATGTTTTTGAGCTCGTATTAGCACTTGTCTTTGTTAGACTTGATATAACCTATTGTAGACTTGAGATTATAAACCCTAAATCATATTAATATTATAACATGATTAAAACCATAAAATAGACCTATTTAGTCCCTTAATGATGGTTTTATGTTCATATAAACTTCACTTTACCCCTTTGTAGACTTGGATGGGAATTTGAGGAGGTCATGGAATTGTGGAGACTTCAAAACCTATAATAATCCCATTAAATCATGATTTTATTTTCAAAACTTGATTGAAACTTTTAAACCCTTACTTACATGTCTTTTTAGGAGACTTGATAACATGTTTTCATCTTGATCAATCAAGCAACCTATCATAAAATCTATAAGTCCTCAAATTACATACCTCTCAAGACCACATATTATAGTCTCCACACCTTGTAGTTTTATTTGAATTTTTTTCATAGCTAAGGGAAATTTTAAAGCCTTAGTAATGCTTTATAACCTCATAATCTTGATTGGTAGACCTATATATTTGAAATAAAGTCATATATCCTGGAAAAAACCTCTTTGAGGCAAAAAACCATAGAAACATGCCACAACCTATGTGAATACCTCAATATAGATCTCATAGACATTGTAAAGGGATAAAAACTTCTTGAAATGATTTAGATCATCATGAAGGCATCCTAACATGATTTAGCCTTTCTTACTTGATCCATAGACCTGTAGATGAGTTCTTAATAACTCAAAAACCTTGAAAACAACTTGCAACCATCAATACTTATTGGAAGCATGATATGAGATAAAGAAACTTCATCACCACACTCGTGAAAACCTTGGTAAGGGTCTATAATCTCTTTTAGATGTTTCTCATGTTTGAAAACTGTTCAAAATTTAAAGATATGACTTTAGGGTTTTAGTAGGGTTTTAGCTTCTTGAAATCTTCTTAGTGGAATGATGGGATTCCTTTATTTTACATTAATCTAAGCATTATTAATAAGAGATTTAAACCACCTTAATTATCCTCAAGACTTTATTCAAGCCATACACCTATAGAATGAAGATAGGATGTGAATGTTATCTATAAAATCTTCCAAACACAATTTCTTGGATGAGGTTATGATTCTAAACTTGATCTCCTTTATTGAGGGTAATAAACTAGTGGTGGATGATATTCTTACCTTTTCAAAACTCTATTATGATTTAATTCCTCAAAAAGGCCCTAAAAATACATTAGAACCTTCAACCTTGTGTCCTTAACTTGTTTTCAAAGCATGCTTCTGCGTAAAAACCACAAGACATGTAAAAACCTATATTATATCTTGAATAATACCTTATAATCCATGTTACTTAATTTAAATAAGGTACTATATACCTATTGAAGACTTTCAAACCTATTATCTTTCATGGAGAGTTCTTGATCTAAAATTGTCATATCCTAAAACATTGGAAACATCCTTGGAAAACATGGAAACTAGACTGGATACATGATTAAAATATTGAAAAGGATGAATGTCTTGGATGAACCTCTCCCACATTGGAAGACTTAAAAAAAATCCTCAATAATGTATAAATAGGAGGGAAACAACTAGTTCAACCAAGTCCTTGCATGCCATGCATGGGCTTTAAGGCATAATGAGGAGTGTTTAGGCTTCTTAATGACAGAAATGAATGACTTTTAGAAATTTCATCCATTTTATAACCTTATGAGTGTTTTCAAGATCTTTTTTCTCTATTTCACATTGAATCATACTTTAGTAGGTCACTACAAGGCTAACATACCTTAGGACTCAATAATGTTTATTAGGCCTCTTAGAAAATCTTTATATTGAGAGGCAAATCGAATGCCTTTAGTCATAAAAGTGGGATTTGAAAAGGTTAACCAGACATCATAGAATGATTTTGATACACATTTATATTTAAATCCACTCCAATAGGTATCCTATAATACTAATGCCAACCCATGACCTCAAAAAATGATTTTAAGACCTCATCTAATGAAAGAAAATGCTTAAGGAACCTTAATGACTCCAAACACACCTATCTCTAGTATAGAATAGTAATCATGAAGATGAATATAATGTGTCAAGAGAATAAGGTGGATTGAATAGTCAAGATTTTGGAGACCTCTAAGGTTTTCTTTCATGTTAAGTTGGAATCTAGTATCATTAAGCATCTATTGGGTATAGGAGTCACATAAGCTTCAATACAACTCAATCTGAAAGTGTAACCATGGATGGAATATGTTGGACCATCCCTTGAATTAGTTAAAACTTCCTTAAAAAACAAAAGAGAGAGAAGAATTAAAAAAATATACAACAACACTTACAGGGATGGAAAACCACTACATTACTCAAAACATAATTTACAACAACACTTTGGGTAATAATACAAATTACCCAACTATGTAAAAGGTCTGAAAATAACTTCAAGAATAATGCTTGAGATGAATCCCATTGATTGGGAAAGGTAAATATTCTCCATTATGTTGTTAAAGATAAAACACATTGGGCTACTTACAACTAGTTATGATGTAGGGGCCACTCCATATGGCATCAAAATTTATGTGTTTGCCATATTTTGCCTTATCTTCATCTTATTTTATCATTAAATCTCCTTCTTTGAAATACTTATTAGTAAATTTCCTATTGAATTTCATTTTCATTTGAGCTTGATGAAACTCCATGCTATGCATTTCATGATTCCTAATTTCCTCAAAATCCATAAATTATGTTAGTCTTATTACCATGGAATCATTTTCCATAAATTATAGCTATTGAGTAAACTCAAAATATGGTAATTCAAGTGATAAAGGCAACCTTGATTTTCTCCCATAGACTAGCATGAAAGGGGAGTTACCATAAACACTTTTAGGTGTTATGCTATCAACTCACAATATTATTTTTAACATGGTATGCCAAGTTATTTAGTTATCCTCCATAGTTATCTTGATGATCCTTATTAGGTTATTATTTGTAGATTTTTTTCCAATATATTATCTTGGTGTAATAGTTAGAAAAAATGCTCAAATAAATACCATACTTGACTAACCATTCACTAATTTTGGTTTTAATAAAATCCATAGTGTTATTAGATATAATAGTAGATGAAATACCAAATATAATAATAGTACCTTCATAAAAGTCCAATATGATGGTCTCATTTGCATCTATGAGTGTTGATACTTATATCCACCTTATGAAGTAATATGTGGAAATTAAGACCCACTTATGACTAGCACTTGAAGGTTGGTTAATTATCCCAATGAAGTCTAAACCCCATTACATGAAGGGATGATATACTTGGATGGGATGAAGAGGAAGAGCTGATAGATTTTCCTTACCTATAAATAAGGCACACTTCTTGTATTTTCTAACCCATATGTGTGTATCTATCAAAACTTTTGGCTAGTAGTAACCATCCCTCATGATTTTAGTATTAGTATTCTTGGGAGAGAAATGGCATCTTGATAGTCTATCCCAAAACTTTCTTCACTCTACCCACTTAGTTGGAATCTATAAAACTCAAAAGTACTTGATTAATATTATTTTTAAATAATATACCACCAATAATGATATATATAACTTATTTTAATCTAAACTAAATTATTTGATCTTTATTGAGGCTATGTAGATAGTCACCAGTTTGCAATAAGTTAACCATGTCTCTAGTACAACTATTGGGAACCTCATGATCATCTTATTAATCTTCCTGTAGCACAAGATGTACCTTATTATCAGCTTCTAGGTCTGATCCTAGCTACTCACATAGCCCTTTTTCTCTCATAAGCTTGGTGACCTTGATGTCAATGTCATAATTATGACCTTAGTTATCCAACCAGATCTTTTTTCACCAATATCCTTGTTCAATAGGAACTATTTCACACTTAAGTGTGAAACTGTTAGTTGTATTTTATTAGTAGGTATCACATGTCTAAATTTTTTAAGGGATATTATGATAGTAAGGACTTGTTTTTACACAACACCATACCTTATCACATTATATTTAAGTTATTTATTGAAAAAAAGAATGGGTTGCTCCATTAGATCATGTTTTCCTACACTACTATGGTTGATATATTCTCATTACCCCCCAAAATCATAAATAATAAAGTCCTTATCCTATAATGGGTTCATTAGTGTAGAGGATTGAAAAAATACTCTTTAGACTGATTCAAAGATGCCTTTAACTTATTTTGACTAGATGAAAGTAGATTTTTTTCTTGAGCATGGAAGTGAGAGGTTTGACAAAAGTAGAAAAGTTTGGCATAAACCTTCTTATAAAGTTTATTTTACCTAATAGGCTTTAGAGACCCTTCATATGGCTTGGAAGTGAAAGAGCCAAGATTGATTCCACCCTTTCTATATCAATTGAAAGGTCATATTTAAAAATAATATTCCTTAATAAGTTGACTTCATGGACATAAAACATGCATTTATTTAGGTTCAAATATACCCCAAACTCTCTACACCTATCAAATACTTGCTTCAAATGATCTATGTGATCAGTTGCATGCTTATAAAAAAAACATATAATCTAAATACATCAAGATCATATCATTTATGAGTCCCTTAAATGTCATGTCCATGGCCATTTATAAGGTTTCACCAACATTGGTCAACCCAAAAGGCATCTTATTATAAGCGAAGGTACCCAATTTGGTGGCAAAATCTATCTTGAATTGATCGTATTCTTGAACAAGTATTTGTTTATATCTAAAATAGTAATCTAGGAGTGAAAATAATTTATTCCCTAATACTATTTTTAGGATCTTCTCCAAAGCTGGAAGGGGATAATGATCTTTTAGGGATGATCTATTCAAGTCCCTAAATTCCACATGTAGCCTCATCTCCCCATTTTTATTTCTAACTAGGACTAGGTTGGCCACCCAAGAGGAGTCTTTAATCAGGAATATAATATTATATTATATGAATTTATTTAGCTTTTTTATCATCAAAGATTAAAGTTTAGGGTTTAATGGTCTTTGATTTTTACTAATTGGCCTTACATTGGGGTCTATCTCAATGGTGTGTTGGGCCAAGTTTAGATCAAAACCTCTAAGGTCTTGGTATATTAAATAAAATATATCATCATATCTCCTACAAATACTAATAAAATATTACTTTTGAGATTGATTGCATACCTTACCAGCCTTCAAAATTTTACCATTTGATATGAATATTGGTTCATAGTTATCATCCTTGATTTTCACATTCATTTTATCACCTTTGAGCTGATCATTTGAATTGAACATGATTTCTAAAGGGAGCAACCCATTAGGTAACTTGTTGCCTTTCAACTAAATAATTTGATCCTCATATTGTTCTTAAAGACTATGCCAATTTTTGGATTATAATTCTAACTTCTCTTGTATAAATTTGATGATTTAATCATCATTCTAAAAAACTTGCCAACTAACATTATTCATAGTAAATATAGGTTTAACCACTAGCTTCATAAGCTATTCTAAATCCTTCATGACATCATGGGTAAGGTTATACTAAGACCCCATAGTATCAATCCTAACAACATCAACATTTTATGTTATAGGTATATCTTTAATGTTGAATGCATCAAAGACTTTAATGAGATCCCACACTCTATACTTGTAGGCCTTTAACAAGCTATTATTGACAACATATTATCATCTAACCTAATTTACAACTGGATGACTATCACCAAACACTTAAATCATCTTTATTCTAATTTTTTGTTCTAACTAGAGGCTTTGGATACATGATTAATATCTAGTTACATTATTAGTACAACTAAATTATAGCCTATATGAAAAAAGGTACTTATACTTTTGAGAAAAGATCAACACAATACCTACACCAACACCATTTATGCTCTTTGAATGATATAAAAACAACTACCACATACCTCTAATATCCTCTTATGACCTCAAAATATTTGATAGAATATATTCATCTTCGAGGATTAAATAGGTACTCAATCTTATCTCTTCTACCTGATCATATGGATCAAATTCATAACGTTGATTTTCCCACTCATCAAGTAGAATATTTAGAACCTCCTCCAAAGGTGTTATAGTCTCATGAAGGATAAGGGAAAACATTTTATTCTTTATAATACATGGTTAAATTCATATGAATTATACTTGGGAAATATGGATCAATGGTGTCTCTATAAATAGGCTTAGATTTTATGGTTGCTTTGGTCCCATACCTAGTCCTAAAAAATGTGTGACCAATCTAAGGATAGATACCCACCAACATTTGTATAAGTCCCTAGAAAGGCATATAGAAAAATAAGGAGGTAGGTCTATGATTAAAAATTATTGGGATATGGAGAGACTTGGTAAATAATGTAGGGTAAGATTCAAGTTATTATTAATGACAACTATTTTAACACACGTACCATATAAATGGATAAATCCATTTATGATTAGAGTGTACTCCAAACCTAGTGGGTCAGTAATATTATTAGGCATAATTGATGTACTTTCCCTAGAATAAATCATACAATTATTTACAAGGTTCTTACCAATAATCAATGAGATATAGAGTGGAGGTGATTTACTAATCTTGTTATCTCCTTCTTTTTGATGGTATAGGTTAGTAATATTAGTTTTTAAACTTATATTCTTACATGAACAAGGTAACTTAAGGATTCCTATAATAAGTATCCTTAGGAAAGATTGAAGAGAGCTTAGACATGGTGACATTTAGGTCTATTATCTTCATTTTCTCAACTATGTTAAAAGGGATTTGTCCTCCTTTTGACTAATGTTTTTGAACCACAACATCTTGTCTTTGATTATTAGTTAATTTGAGGTAGAGTTTAATTTTAATAAACTTGATTTTCTTGTGATTGAGGTGTCCCAATAGCTATTTTATACTTAGTAAATTCATGAGAGTCTTGGGTATTAGGAACATGACCAAATGGAGAAGATAGCTCTCCATCTATTGCCCTCTTTTTAAAATTTGTGTTGTAGTCCACTAGAGTGTTCCCTTTTCTTGAGACCTAATTATTATTCATGGCACAAACTTCACTCTCTTGATAATTAAAAATAGTGGCCTCACCTTTCACTTGTGCTTGTTCATGCACTTATTCTCTTTGTGAATCTTATTCTCTTGATTGCCCATGATCAATTGACACATTTTGAACTATCAAGGCTTGATTGATCACTCTATTTAGACATGTGTCTTGGTTATGGAATTGATTACACGGGAAGCACAATTCATGATCTCAAATCAAGTTATTTCTCATGGGTAAAATGGATTTTAAAGTGTTATAAGCATTAGGATTTTGACTATTGATTGGCCTAACATGTGTAATTTAGTCTTAAGCATATGCATTGCCTTGATAAGGATGCTTATTAGACTAATATGGTTGATAAAAATGTAGGTATGGTCTAATATGTGGAGTTTGATTATAAATTTTTAAGGCAAATAATTTATTTATAAAGACTTTTAATAATGTCTTAACTTTATGCATCTCAATGGGAGGGGTGGTAGATAGAGTTGGTTGGTTACTATAGGAATGGGTGCCAAAATGGGCTGAATAGGTGGGGGTTATAGAAATAGAGGAATTAGAAGCCTAGGGGATATCTTTCCCATTTGAGATAGGCTATTATCATCCCTTATGGAAATGTCATATGCAATTTGTAATAGAGTACCTCCCTTCGACTGAATCATTGAAATATTGTCACTATTAAAAGATATTAAGTAGTAAAAGAACACAATATTTGGATTAAAATTCACCAAGGGTGGGATTCTATCCTAAGTTTTTTTAACTTGAATTTGAAGTCCACCATGCATTCATGAGGGGATTTATTAATAGTAGTGAGTTGATATAATAGTAGATGAAACACCAAATATAATAATAGTACCTTTACAAAAGTCCAATATGGAGGCCTCATTTTCATCTATGAGTGTTGATACTTATATCCACCTTATGAAATTATATGTGTAAATTAAGACCCACTTATGACCAATACTTGAAGGTTGGTTAATTATCCCAATGAAGTATAAACCCCATTACATGAAGGGATGATATATTAGATGGGATGAAGAGGAAGAACTGATAGCTTTTACTTACATATAAAGAAGGCACACTTCTTTTATTTTCTAACCCATATGTGTGCATCTCTAAAAACTTTTGGCTAGTATTAACCATCCCTCATGATTTTAATAGTAGTATTCTTGGGAGAGAAATGGTCTCTTGATGGTCCATCCTAAAACGCTTCTTCACTCTAGCCACTTGGTTAGAATCTATGAAACTCAAAAGCACTTGATTAATATTATTTTTAAATAATATACCACCAATAATGATATATATAACTTATTTTAATATAAAATACATTATTTGCACTTTATTGAGTCTATGTAGATAGTCATCATTTTGGAATAAGTCAACCATGTCTCTAGTCTAACTATTAGGAACATCATGATCATCTTATTAATCTTCTTTTAGCATAAGATGTACCTTATTATTAGCTTCTAGGTTTGATCCTAGCTACTCACATATCCCTTTTCCTCTCATAATCTTGGTGACATTGATGCCAATGTCATACTTTATGGCCTTAGTTATCTAACTAGATATTTTTTCACCAATATCCTTGTTCAATAGGAACCATTTTACACTTAAGTTTGAAACCGTTAGTTGTATTTTATTATTAGGTAGCATGTGTATAAATTTTTTAAAGGATATTATGATAGCAAGGACTTGTTTTTACACAACACCATACCTTATCACATTATATTTAAGTTATTTATTGAAAATGGAAATGTGTTTCTCCATTAGATCACATTTTCCTACACTACTATGGTTGATATATTCTCATTACCCCCAAAAACATAAAGAATCATGTCCTTATCCTAACATGGGTTCATGAGTGCAGGGGATTGAAAAAAAACTTTTTAGACTAATTCAAAGATGTCTTTAACTTCTTTTGACTAGATGAAAGTAGATTTTTTATTGAGCATGGAAGTGAGAGGTTTGACAAAAGTAGAAAATTTTGGCATAAACCTTCTTAAAAAGTTTATTTTACCCAAGAAGATTTAGAGACCCTTCTTATGGCTTAGAAGTGAAAGATCCAAAATTGATTCCACCCTTTCTATATCAATTAAAAGGTAATATTTAAAAATAATATTCCTTAATAAGTTGAATTAATGGACATAAAACATGCATTTATTTAGGCTCAAATATACCCCAAACTCTCTACACCTATCAAATACTTGCTTCAAATGATCTATGTGATCAATTGCCTACTTAGGAAAAAAATTATATCATCTAAATACATCAAGATCATATCATTTATGAGTCCTTTAAATGTCATGGCCATGACCATTTAAAAGGTTTCACCAACATTGGTCAACCCAAAAGGCATCTTATTATAAGCGAATGTACTCTATTTGGTGGTAAAAGCTATCCTGAATTGATCAAATTCTTGACCAAGTATTTGTTTATATCTAAAATAGTAATCTAGGAGTGAAAATAATTTATCCCCTATTAGTATTTTTAACATATTCTTCATAGTTGGAAGGGGATAATGATCTTTTAGGGATGATCTATTCAAGTCCCTAAAGTCCACACGTAGCCTAATCTCCCCATTCTTATTTCTAACTAGGACTAGGTTGATCACCTAAGAGGAGTATTTAATCAGGAATATAATATTATATTCTATGAATTTATTTAGATTTTTTATCATCAAAGGTTAATGTTTAGGGTTTAATGATTTTTGATTTTGCCTAATTGGTCTTACATTGGGGTCTATCTCAATGGTGTGTTGGGCCAAGTTCAGATCAAAACCTCTAAGGTCTTGGTATCTCAAAGAAAATATATCATCATATATCCTATAAATACCATTAAAATATTACTTTTGAGATTTATTTCATACCTTACCAGCCTTCAAAATTTTACCATTGGATATGGATATTGGTTCATAGCTATAATCCTTGATTTTCACATTCATTTTATCACCTTTGAGTTGATCATTTGAATTGAACATGCTTTGTAAAGTGACCAACCCATTAGGTAACTTGTTACCTTTTAACTAAATAATTTGATCCTCATATTATTCTTGAAGACTATGCTCATTTTTGGATAATAATTCTAACTCCTCTTGTATAAAGTTGATGATTTGATCATCATTCCAAAAAACTTTCTAACTAACATTATTCATAGGAAATATAGGCCTAACCACCAACTTCATAAGCTATTCCAAATCCTTCATGACATCATGGGTAAGATTATAATAAGACCCCATAGTATTAATCTTAAAAACATCAACATTTTATGTTATAGGTATAGATTTACTTTTGAATACATCAAAGACTTTAATGATATCCCACACTCTATACTTTTAGGCCTTCAACAAGTTATTAGTGACAACATTTTATCATCTAACCTAATTTACAACTGGATCATGATCACCAAACATTTAAATCATCTTTATTATACTTTTTTATTCTAAATGGAGGCCTTGAATACATGATTCATATTTAGTTACATTGTTAGTATAGCTAAATTATAGCTTATATGAAAAAGGTACTTATACTTTTGAGGGGATATCAACAGAATACCTACACCAACAACTTTTATGCTCTTTTAATGATCTATAAAAAACTACTACATACCTATAATGTCATCTTATGACCTCAAAATATTTAGTATATTATATTCATCTTTGAGGATTCAATAGGTACTCAATCTTATCTCTTCTACCTGATCATATGGATCAAATTCATAATGCTGATTTTCCCACTCATCAATTAGAATATTTAGAACCTCCTCCAAAGGTGTTGTAGTCTCATGAAGGATAACATTCTCTTCTTTATCATACATGGTTAAATTTATAGAATTAGACTTGGGGAATATGGATCAATGTGGTATCAATAAATGTGCTTATCTTTTATGGTTGCTTTGGTCCTATACCTAATCCTAAGAAAATGTGTGACCAATCTAAGGACAGATACCCACCAATATTTGTATAAGTCCATCAAAAGGTATATATAAAAATAGGGAGATAGGTCTATGATTAAAAAATATTAGGATATGGAGAGACTTGATAAATCATGTAGGGTAAGATTAAAGTTGTTATTAATGATAACTATTTTAACAAACATACCATATAAAATTGATAAATCCATTTATGATTAGAGTGTACTCCAAACCTAGTCACTCAGTAATCTTCTTCGGCACAATTGATCTACTTGCCTAAGAATCAATCGTAAAATTATGTACAAGGTTCTTACCAATAATAAATGAGATATAGAGTGGAGGTGATTTACTAATCTTGTTGTTATCTCCTTCTTTTTGATGGTATAGGTTATTATGAATAGTTTCTAAACTTATTTTCTTGCATGACCGAGGTAACTTAAGGCTTCCTATAATAAGTCTCCTTAGGAAAGAGTGAAGAGATATTCCCACATGGTGACATTTAGGTTTATTATCTTCATTTTCTAAACTATGTTAAAAGGTATTTGTCCTCCTTTTGACAAAATTTTATGAACCACAACATCTTGTCTTTGATTATTAGTTAATTTGAGGTAGAGTTTACTTTTAAACATATTGATTTTCTTGTGATTGAGGTGTCCCGATATCTATTTTATCCTTAGTAAATTCATGAGGGTCTTGGGTATTAAAAACTTGACCAAATGGGGAAGATAGCTCTCTATCTATTGCCCTCTTTTTAAACTTTGTGTTGTAATCCACTAGAGTGTTCCCTTTTCTTGAGACCTAATTATTATTCATGGCACAAAAGTCACTCTCTTGATAATTAAAAATAGTGGCCTCAACTTTCACTTGTGCTTGTTCATGCACTTCTTCTCTTTGTGAATATGATTCACTTGATTACTCATGATAAAGTGACACACTTTGAAATATCAAGGCTTGATTGATCACTCTATTTAGACATGTGGTTTAGTTATGGCATTGATTACATGGGAAACACCACTCATGATCTCAAACCAAGTTATTTTTCAAGAGTACAATGGATTTTTAAGTGTTAGAAGCATTAGTATTTTTACTATTGATTCGCCTAACATGTGTAATTTAGTCTTAAGCATATGCATTACCTTGATAAGGATGCCTATTAGACTGATATGGTTAATTACAATATAGGTATGGTCTAATATATTGATTTTTATTCTAACTTTTTAAGGCAACTAATTTATTTCTAAATCCTTTTAATAATGTCTTTAGTTCATGCATCTCACTGGGAGGGGTGGTAGATTGAGTTGGTTGGTTGGTTACTATAGGAATGGGTGCCAAAATGGGCTGAATAGGTGGGGGTTATAGAAATAGAGGAATTAGAAGCCTAGGGGATATCTTTCCCACTTGACATAGGCTATTGTTATCCCTTATGGAAATGTCATATGCAATTTTTAATAGAGTGCCTCCCTTGGATTGAATCATCAAAATAATGTCACTATTAAAAGACATTAAGTAGTACAATAACACAATATTTAGATTAAACTTCCCCAAGGGTGGGATTCTATCCTAAGTTTATTTTATCTTGAATTTTAAGTCCATCATGCATTCATGAGGGGATTTATTAATAGTAGTGATTTGTTACATGAGAGAAATATGATCACTATTGTCTTCAAAATATTGGTAAAGTATCTCTCCTAGCTCATATTAATTATGCATAATTATAGTTTGTAACCCTCTATACCATTTAAGAGCCTTTATTTTTAAGGATGTATCAATGATTCTCATAGCCACATTTTCCTAATTAATGTTGTGGACTAAGCATATGTTTTTAATGTCTTGTATGTGTCTTATGGGAGAGGTAACATTCTCAATAGTGAAATAAGGTATGCTTTTGAGAGATATAACTTGGATAAAATTGAATTATTGAATGTCTAAATGACTACCTCCATCAAAGGTATCAAATAACTATTTTTTTTGGGCTACCATATGAAGAATAGTGTTCAACCTCCCTCTTAGTCTAGGAAACCTACCAAAAGGAAGTTTAGTTTGGGCCTCAGAGAATGCTAAATATAGATTATATCTCTTCTTTCAAGAGACCTTAATAATTTGATTATTTTTCTTCTAGGAGATAATGACAATTCAAAAAACTTAAAACATCTACCTTTTGTAGAATCCCTTATTTCCTTTCACATGAAAATTCAAGACTAATATAGGAACATAAATTTGTGGAGTTACTAGGTGCCTCTAAAATGTCTTTAAGTTTATATCTTTCTAATAATAACACCAAGTCCTTATCTAAACTCTTCAATTGTATGGAACTTTATCTAGTCGAGCATGCTATAAAATATTTTCACATGAATCTTGTGCCCATTTACTCAGCTAGTGATTCAAATGCAATATTGGGATCATTCCCAAGGTGTGGGACCTTGGATCATTAGGATGAACCTCTATATATATATATATATATTCCTTAATAATCTATATAAATCTGATATAAGATCATCTACATGATTAAAACAATGCTAAAATAGAAATATTTATATCTAAAACTATGCTTTCATCAAATAAAAGGGAGTAAAAATGATTAAAATTCATAAAAATAGTGATGCACCAAGTCTATAGAGGTCCTCAACTCACCCTAAAACCATAATAAATCCTTATAAATTATGAGTAATCACACAACTTTTACAAAAACTATAACTCTCTCAACCTTTGCATAAATAATCTACATGAAGGTAGGAATCTAAACAACATACAACCTAAAAGGGGAGTGTAAAGATGATATGAAAATAATCAATAAGGAAATAAAAAACCATAAGTGAATATCAAAAGTTAAAATTTACATAATACTCAATAAAATTGATAATGTATAAGAGTAAAACCTCAATTCTTTATTAGATTCAAGTCCTAAGACAATACTACAAGACTCAAAATGATATAGTTTTGACATACGAAAGATAGGGCTCTTGAAAAAAGTAATTTTCAACCCTATAAACAAAAAAAAGATGAGAGATAATAAGAGAGAAACTAGGAGAGATCATAAATGATGACATTATTCCATAAATTTATTCTATGCAAAAAAGGAGTAAGGAAAATAGGACATTAAGTCTTACTCAACACACTAGGCCTACCTCATGAAGGTATCCAAATAAGGTTGGCATAGTAGTGTAGGTGGAGACCTTATTTTTCTCTCTTTCTCATTATTAAGGCTTATATATGGTGGATATGTTTCTTCAAAGTTGATACATTCTTTTAAAAATCCTATCTTTATAGTATTTACTTTCCCATATCCTCCCCTCATGAATGCATGTTAGAGAGAATCTAGTCCAAGTTTCACTTGCCTTATTAACTACCATGCTTGTTGAATGCTTAGCCCAAAATAGATCTCAAATGCCCATTTATAGCATTGAGTTGAATTGACATGATTTCCACTACATGGAAAGACTTACACATTTTTAAGGGTAGTTTTCCAATGCCTCCATACCTCTCTCATGATTTTTATGACCATTAAACCATTCATGGTCATGCTAGATAGGTTGTAAAATCATGGATTATTGGAAATCATATTTGAAGTTCAGGTTAAGGTCTCTTGGAGGGTTTGATAAGCTAGTATGTCACTATAGTTTCCTATGAGATCTCTTGGAGAGGCTAAAACACATGCATTTTCATGCCTAAAATTCCCATTTTGTCTTATCATCCTCTTTGTATACCTATAAAAGTTTATTATAATTCCTTGTCTATAATATTATTCAAAACAAATATCATGTTTCATGTAGAACATTTCTCTCAATATCATAATGATCTTGACTTGTTTGAAAAATTACTAACTCTACCCTAAATAATAAAGTTACAAGCCTAAAACCTCCTTAATAAATCTTAAATCTCCATATCTCATCTTTGGACTTCAAAATTTAGGCATTGAAAACTTTTATATAGGTTTTATAACTCATCTTGATCCTATGAGATGGTATTAAACTAACATTTTTTTATGGAGGAGATTTGAAACTTGATTCCTTGCTTGAAATATAAGATTCTATTCTTCCTCTCATTTTCAGTCCTATAATTTTGAAACCTCCATGTTAATGGTCTTGAATATCACAAAAGATGCCTATATCCCTTACAAGGCCTTAAGAACTCATTATTGGTTGGTGCCTTCTTCTCATGTTTGAAATTAAACCTTCCTAGACTTTTAGTCAAGTTTCACTCTTGAAACATGCTTGAAACCTCATTATTTTCATTAGAAAACATGTAGGATTCAAATAAGATATGAAAACCTTTAAATTCACTTACAACAACCATAATGTTAGTCTTAGAAGACCATCTCAAGACCTTGTAATAGGTTTGAGAAGATATGTGAACATGTGGCATACCTATCTCATCATTAAGGCCTTGTAAGTTCTTACATAGACCTTAATATAAATTAAAATTCAACATATCCTCTTAGACAATCTTGAAGGTTAGGCCAATATGAGAAATGATTATACCACTATTTGATAACACTTTTAAATTTTTGTTTTAGGCCTTTGAAATATACCTATAAAATTTATAAACTTGAAAATTGAGTCATAAAATTGTAGGTACATATTTATTGTTGGAAAAATTCACATTATAAGCCTTCAAATTTATAATTTTGCCAGCTCTACAAATAAATTTTCATGTTTTCCCACATCTTGGTCTTCTAGAGCTACAAATATTTCAGTAGTTCACCTTGAAAACCTATAGGAATTATTGTATGGTGTTTGGAACTTATCCTAAGAACATATTTGCATACTTAAGAATTATTTTCCCCAATAATACTTTAACTTATCATCTCATGAGTAATGCCTTTTAAGCCTTAGAGCTTGGGTGTAGACCTAACATTATTATCTACTCCATTTGATGTTTAGAAACATTCTCAAGGGATCTAGGAAAACCTTTTTGATCTTGAAACCATATAACTATCATGTAGGATTTAATGCTTTTTTATTTACCTATTAGGATGGTTATGGATCCTTGACTAAAAGTTGCAAGACTAAAAGTGAGGTCTTTAGGATAAAACCTCCTTATCTTAACATTATATCTTTGAGGAATAGGGATTTTCTAACCTATAACTAGGTTTTTTACTTGTGAATTAAATTTAGATGTCATGGAATACATTAAACATCTACTTGTAGACTTTTTTCTCCTTTAAAACACTTGAAACCCTTAAATCCTAGCTAAACCCTAAGATGTTTGGTCATTTAAATTAATAGACATGTGGGTTAGTATTTAGGAAGATCTTAAAACTCATATTGAAAATATGTTATCATACTATTGGTAGGCTTATGTGTAAGCTTATATCATTCTACATCTTATGTTCCATCATTATATGGGCCATGAAAACCTTGTATCTTCTCCACATCTTAGAGTCTTATAAACTAGTTCTTTAGAGATTCAAATCCCTTAAAACTTGCTTGATCAGTCTTGAATCATGAATATAACCCTGAAATATTCATGATTGTATGGTCTTGGATCTTAGGAGGCCTTTTGAAATCATCTCAAGTATGTTGTATCTCTTTATATTTATTAAAACACATTTAAGGCAATTTTAGGCTTGCAACATACTCTCGATAGTGCATGAAACTTGTCTCTTCCACATATAAGATCATCAAGACACATTTCATATATTGTTTTATACTTGCATATATATCTAAGTCATACTAAAACTCATGAAACTCTACCTAAACTTTTCTCTATAAACCTTCACACTTATCTTCAAAAATATGTTACAGGTTTTGGTTTTCATGTTAAGGTCATAAAACTTTAACTTCCTCAACTTGTATACCTCTCAAAACCATAATTTTTTCTCCTAAAAACTTTCATACTTTATAACTATAGGTGTATAGGGTCATCATGAGGCTTGAGACCCTATGATCCTTGATTGAAAACATGTAGGTTCTATTAGACCATGTTTTTGAGCTTGTCTTGGCACTTATCTTCATTAGACTTGTTATAACCTACTACAAACCTGAGATCATAATCCTTAAATCTTGGTAATGTTGGAATATTATTTAAACTCTAAAAAAAACCTATTTATTACCTTAATGATGGTTTAAGGTTCATAAAAAATTCACTTTACCCCTTTACAAATTTGGATGAGACATTGAGGAGGTCATAGAAGTATAGATAATTCAAAACCTTGTGATAATACCATTAGATAATGATTTTATTTCGAAAACTTGCTTAAAAATCTTAATCCTAACTTTAAGGCCTTTGATCAATCAAGAAACCTCTCTGAAATTTTGTAACTCCTCAAATTTTAGACCTCTTAAGATGATTAATTCTTATCTCCTAGTATTACATGATTGTGCATAGGGTTTTTCATATATGAGGGACACTTTAAAGCCTTGATAATTCTTGGTGACCTCATCATATTAATTATCAGACTTTTAGATGCCAAATAAATTGATATAGGCTTGAAAACACCTATCTGATGGTAGAACCCTTATAAACATGCCACTACATATGTGAATACCTCAATTTGGATATCACAGACATTATACAAGATTGATAATGTCTTGAAATGATCTAGATCATCATGAAGACCTTTAAACATGCTTGAAATCTTCCCACTTGATATGAAAACATGTATATGAGTTATTAACAACTCAATAGCTTTGAAAACTACTTGTAACCATCAATCTTTCTTTGAATCATGATCTATTATTCTATAAATTCATCACCACCCTCATGAAAATTCTAGTAAGGGTATATAAAATTATTTATATGTTACTTAGGATTTAAAATCATTCAAAAGGTCAAGACATGGATTTAGGTTCTTAGATACCTACCATATTTTTGGTTAAATGATGTGTTTCCTTCCTTCTCTATCAATCTAAATATCACTACTAGGATCTTTACAAACCTATTAATTATCCATAGGACTTTCTTTGATTTATGCACCTATATAATGAAGATAGGATGTTAATAATATCTACCAATAACATTGAAAACATGGTTTATTAGATAAATCTATGATTTTAAACCTAATTGTCTGCTTTGAGGTTCATCAAGTAGACATGGAATATATATTTTTTCTTTTAAAAACTATATTATGCTTGAATTCCTAAAAAATTCCTTGAAAATACATTATAAACTTGAAGCCTTGTGTCTTTATATTATTTTCAAAGCTTGTTTCCTCTTAAAAACCTCAAGACATTTATAAATATACATTAAGTATTGAATAATACCTTATCATATATGTTGCTTTATTTAAACAAGGTCTTGTGTAGTTATTGAAGACTGTTAAATCTATTTTTTTTAATGGAGAGTTCTTTTTTTGGCATTGTAACTTCATAGAGACATTGGAAACATCCTTGGAAAACATAGAAATTGGCTTGGTTATGTGATCAAAAGCTTGAGAAGGATGAGTAAGACCTAAATCATGACTTGGAAGAACCTCTCCCATAATTGAAGACTTGAAACCATCCTCAAGGTGGTATAAATAAGAGGTAAAAAACTAAGCTAAGTCCCTGCACACCACGCATGGGATTTGAGGCACTATGAGGGGTTTTTAGTCCTCTTAATGACCTAAATGATTGAGTTTTAGAAATTTCAACCATTTTATGACATTATGAGTTATTTTAAGGATCCTTTTACTCTAATTCAGATTGTAGAGTACAATACTAACATGACCCTATGACTCAAGAATGTTTATTAGGCCTCTTATAAAAGCTTTACTTTGAGAGGCATCTTGAATGCCTTTAATAATAAAATTGGGACTTGAAAAGGTTAAAAAGACCTCATATAATACTTTTTACACAAATTTATTTTTAAAATCACTCCAATAGGTATCTTACAGGACTAATGCCAATGCATGACCTTAGAAAATGATCGTTAGACATCATCTAATGAATCAAAATGTTTAAGGAACTTTAATGAAGCCAAACATACATGTGCCTAGGACAACATAGTCATTATGAAGAACCATATCATTTGTCAAGAGTACAAGGTGAATTGAATAATAAAAAAATTATGGCCCAAAATATATGGAATAGTCCTTACATGATGTAACATGGGATTCATCACATATATTTTGGTATTTCAATTTTTGTGTCACCCTTTTTTTTATAGTACATGTTTGTTTATATCAAATCACAATACTTATTTTTATTTCAACACATGTTTATGAATTCTTATACATAGTCATTTTCTATTTGATATTGTTACTACATCTTGGAGTTTCATTACATAAAATATATTTGGGATGTGACCTTCACTCTATGGTATATATCTCACTCGATGATTTATGTTCTCCTTTCCTAATGTATGCTACTTTTTACACTTATTGTTTTGAATCTAGTTATTCATGACTAAAAAATCATTCCATTTGTAAAAATTACATACTATTTATGTCCACATATATATAGTGATTCATTAATACATCATTATTGTACCATATTTTACATAGTTTTTCTTGTTATCTAGCTATAAATTGTAAAAATACACAAAAGAATAAAATATTTAGTTTTATCTTGATAATATAATACATATTTTTGTTATATAACTATGCTAGAGAATTACATATTCATTATTTACACACATGATTCTCATGGTATAATTTTAGTGGGCGAGGTTCAAGATATAAAATTTACATGTGATTATATACATACAAACATATGGAATCTCTACATAACAAAATTTATATGATGACATATTTATATTTTTCCATTTACTATATATAGCTCCTTTACATAGTGAAACATTTAAATTTGAAATTAAAACCTTATTCCCCATGTCTTATTATTGATTTATCATATTTGGAAAACATGTACATTTTAGCATGCTTCTTATCCCAAAATATGCTTATACTTGGTGTATGCATGATATAGGATGACATGTAAAAATAATAATTATCTCAATATATTAAAATATAAATAAAGTCATATAAATAGAGCATGTGTATACTTGGAAGGGTGGGTAAAGACCTATAACAATCATAGAGATATAATAGGTCATTTTCACTCAAATTACAAGATGAAATGGATCTAAAACCTAAACCTATGATAGGAGATATAAATCTCAGTACAAATCAATAAAAGAAAAGGATTATAAAAATGATTGTAAATGGATGTATCAAGGAATAAGGATAATGTATAAAATGGGTTAGTATAAACCTACAAATATATTATCATAAAATATCTAGACTTGAATAAGATTGATCAAAGAGGTCCTAATGATAATTAATGATTTAAGATATGACCAAATAGATCCATAAACCCATCAAGAGGAACATCTATAGCTCAATGTATTAGTAAAGGGTTCCAAATCCTTTAGTCCAATAAATTAATGAAGTATCTCTAAATATATTTATATTTTTTAAGTAATCTAATATTTTAAATAATAAATGTAAGGGGAAGGGTTAGAAACATATCAAAATGGGTCAGGAGCCATGATAGGTAAATGGGGGCATAGGAAACCTAATGTGGATAAATGGTAAGTTCAATCAATATTATAGCCACACTAAATATAAGTGTAGAGAAAGCTTAAATAAGGAGATATACGTTAATTAACTAAGTAATTATGTAACTTATATCTACTAAATGAAATATCTAAGGTTATAATATATTTACCTAGAAGAGGATTTGTCGAGCCTTAATCTATTCCTTGGATAATGGTGATTTTAAACATATTGTTATGGTTATAAGTATATAAAAGGTTGAACCAAGATCTAGGATAAAATTACTCCTCCTAATGAAACCATGACTCCACAAGATAATATTTCCTTCAAGAAAAGATTCTAAACAATAAATCCAAGTATATATCTAGGGTAGATGTGTGAGAAATATAAATCAAAATGAATGTCTCTTTATTGGAATGAAATTGTGACTTATATTTATAATGGTCAATAGACCTAAACCATACTAAAAATGAAGTTGATATGATTGGTTAGGTTGATAGAGGTCAAAATGGGTTGACTAACCTTGAACTACATGGACCAAGATGATATAATTGTGAAGACCATTATAACACATTCAAAACTACATTGATCAAGTTGATGTAGTAGGCAAAGGATATGTGATAAATAAGTCTACATTAGTCTAAGTCAATATAATATGGAATATAAGTCTCATATTCTTGGAGGATTTAATATGGAAGGAGATGACTTAGGAGATCAATTTTGAGGATGCTAAAATGGATATATGAATGATAGAGAGGTAATAATATTTTTCACAAATAAAAAAGTACTTTCCCACCCCTTTCCTAGTGCACCCTCTAAGATGTTCACTTAGGGAGATTGAAGCTTAACAAGTTGTTGTAGAGAAAGCATAAATAAATAATAAAAGTGAAAAATATTATGTGTATAAATATGTACCATCTAAATTTCATCATGTGTCACATAGTGTAACATGGGATGGTACATAAATAAATAACATAACAACACAATAGTTGAGCTAACTAAATGTAATAGAAAGTAGAAAATGAATGAAAGTAAATAAACTATAAATACATAACTTCACTTAAATTTTTTCTATGGAAAATAATATATGTATTTAGTATATTATGAGAGGCAACCAATGTGTGGGATAAGAGGTGACACCTGAAAAAATAAGATAAAATTTGTTTTTATGCAAAAATATTATGTTAGCATCAAAATATTATTTATCTCACTAGGATTTTAAGGCTTCTTTGGTTTGTGAAAAGGATCTATAGAAATAAATATATAGGTGAAATATAAAATCTCATAAATAAATGAAGGCTGGAAATATTGAAATTTTTATTATAAAAGGGTGAAAATATGCTCATTTTCATATTTTTTATTTTTTTAAACTAGAGCTCTGTGTATCCAAATTTATAAATCTGAGATAAAATGACCTATAAACAAAGAGACAAATGAGATAGTTGATGCATTATTATTACAACCAAATTATATAAGTATGGGATGTATTAATTTTGATTGTTACAATGTTTGGATTACAATGAACTAGATTAGGAAAGATAAACACCAAGGTAAATCTATGTGATGGGATTTGCCCCATAAG